>CAUJRU010001404.1:0-156741 GCA_963277665.1 Viscum album
AATTCTTTTTATATGAATGGAAAATTATTTACAAACTATGAATAAAAACTGTGAATGAAAATCAATTAGATCCCTGGAAATGACACCATTTTGGTGAGGCATTGTTGTCCACGCTATGATAATTATGTATAACAAAGTGCAACATAGGTTCCCACCCAGGTCATTATCTTGAAAATAATTTGTGGTCAATAAATTATTAATTCTAATTAAATGTTTTTATATTTTATTATATATAAGAAAAAAATAAAACATATAGATTGTTGAGAAATGAGAATGCAATATAATGAAAAGTAAACTAGCAATGCATAGTGCATAAATAATGAATACAGACGAGATGATGTTACACAGAAAGGAGATCCTCCCATGTGATTATCCCGAACGAACCTTCATTGTGTTTTTGTTAGTGTCAAATATACTTAATTATCATTATCCATTGTATAAATGAAATTAATCTTCTCCCTATTATTTTTGATATATGATGAAATCATCAATCATCAAGAGTTCACAAATCCACCTCCTTAATCAAGGGAGAATATTGTAGAAGTAAAAGGTAAGTCTCACCTAGAAAGTGGAGACACAAAGGCACCTAACCCACTAAGATCAACATCGATATAACTATAAGGAAATTATAAAACTAAAAAATGAATGTATAATTTCATGGGTTTAACAACTGATTGATCCATATGGAACATACTTTGGTTAGTTACTCTTGTTCATTAGTACAATAGATCATATTTTAAAATAATGAGGTGGATAAAAAGATAAAAAATAAAAATGAGCTGAATAGGAATAGTAAAATATCTTTAAAAGTCATAATACCATTACAGAGGAAATGAAACTAATATAAAATTTAAAATAGACCCATAGAAGTTCCAATTACTTCAGAAGGGGTTAGAATACATATTTATAGGGAGAGGGGTTGAAAGAATTCACTCCAAAAGTATCCTATAAATTCTTCCATGTGGATTTCATAGAAACTAATTAAATTTTAATAGTTTACTTCGTAATTATTATTCCATAATATCTCCTCCATTCCTCCCCAAATTTTACCATCATTGAACACTGGAAAAATTAGTTAAGGAAATTTTACTCTGAGATATTTAATTTTTCCATGTGACTCACCAAATTCCAATACATAAAATTTCAATGCCATTTTGACCATTAAACCTATTTATTCACACATCAAATAATTAATAAAATTCTCTAAAACTCTCATAATCCTCCCTCTAAAAAATAACATACATTTTGGATGTGTTATTTAGATTGTATGAATTAATTACCTAATGAAATTGATTCTCCTTGATGAGACACTTCACATTCCACATGATTGAAGCATTTAATGAATTACATAATGATAGTATTTTAGCTTCAAACTCATCAAGGATATGTCTAATTTAATCTTATTTCATCTATATCCAGATATAATATATTGTAAAATGTATATCTAGTGTTATGCCTCTATTATAGAGGTGGGGTACGTTCTGTTGGACGAAACTGCTTTCCATTCATAATGATTTATTTGGGCCTCAATATTTCCAAATCAAGATTATTCCCAGTTGAAAAATATGTTTCCAAAATATATGGGTATCCTAGAAATAATAATCCTTTGATTCGGATCAATATTTAAAATGATTTTCTCAAAAATAATGGTTTATGAAAACATGAAAAATTATAGAATTTACCATTTTCATCATTTAAGCTCAAAATACCACTAAATCCTAAAAATGAGGCAATTACCCATAAATTAACACTATGTTGGTATTATAAAAAAATATTTACTGTATAAAATATATGAAATTATTGGTGGAATCACCTCTCACAGAACGATCATATAATTATAAATAAATGAATACGAGTTGAAAAGCATTTGAGGTTTTAATATTCAGAATCTACATCATCAGTTGAGGTTTAATATTTGGAGTTAAGTGGGGGTTTTGACTTCCTTGTTTTTTGAAGAGATGTAGTGTAAATATTTGACAGATGGAGGGAAACGGTGGGTCCGGGGGGATAGTAGGAAACCATTAGTCAAGGAATCCCCATTGCAGATTTTCAGTGGACCAGTTCCGGTTCAATCTCCAGAGGCCTGTGTAGGTTTTTATTTTCTAGTTTGATGACGAAAGGCGATGCGAAGGTTTGATAGATGGAGGGAAATTGTGGGTCTAGGGGATGGTAGGAGACATTGAGTCAAGGAATCACCATTGCAAATTTTCTGTTGTGATGGTGAGACAACTAGAGGATGGTGTGATGAAGGTGCTGACAATGTCAGTGACTAAAATCACTATTGAGTTAGGGAACGATGACTCATTAGAGGAAGGAGGATATGTGAGACCTCTCCCCGATGGATGAAGATGAGACAAATGTAAGGTTATGTGTGAGACAATGGATTGTAGGGAGTGGTTTGAAGTGATGCAGTTAGTAGATTACTTGAAAAACTATGTTGACATCTCACCAAAAAAATAGAAAAGTGATAAATTAGTCACTATTCAGACACCAATGGCGACTCAATTATTTAATGGTGAATAAAAAATGAACTAATGGTGACTCACATAGAGAAAAGAAACATTATAAAAAACAAATGAAATTAACATAATAAAGAAAATTAACATAATTCTATTAATAATATAAATAAAACATAAACATAAAATTTTATTAATAAAAATAAAATCAATTAGTTAATTAATAAATTCAAAACATAAAATTAAAAAAAAATGAACTAAAACATAATTTATGAACTAATTAAGATTAATGAAAAACAATTACAACATTTAATATTATAATAATAAATTTAGATAATGAATTAAACTATTGATTAAAGTCATTGAAGCCAATAGAGTATGGGATAATGGAATAGTGTTGGTGAATATAGGCTCCCACTATCAGTAATGACTCACTGATGACACTTTTATCTAATAAAATTACAATGTTAAATAGGCCATTCTTGGGATCCCAAAACACTATCACTTAACTGGGGATGGCTTAATAAACTACATACTAAATAAAATTATAGAAAATAAAACAATTATTAAAATTATATTTAAATTTTTAATTGAATTAATATTTTCCTAATGAAATTTAATTAATTATATATTAGGAGATAGTAATAAAAATACTTAATAGAAATTAAAAACTGAATGAAATTAACAAACAAACAAATAAATGTTAATGTTCAAAGAGTTAAATTATTTATTATAATCTAATTAATAAAAATTAATTTATATTTATATGATGAATTTTAAAACCAAATATTAGAAACATAAATTAAATATTATGTTAATAAAATGAGAATAAATTGATTAATTGATTAATTTTGAAATTTCTTAAAATTATTATAACATATAGAAAACAAACTTTAAGATAAATAATAACAATGAAAATAAGAAAGTAGAAGTAAAATAATAATATATGACATAAGAAATAAACAAAAATAAATGAGTTAATAATACATTTCGTTATAAAAAATAAAAAAGTTCTAATATTTATCAAAAATTGGAATATTAATTATTTAAATCATTAAAAACATACAAAAAATTTGGAAAAGAATCAATTTTAGGGCCACAAAAAAATCTCCAACACATCATCATTGATTTTCCTCAATGAATTTAATGAATTAAATTATTTGAAAAATATAAATATGTTTTTATTAATCAGTTCAAAATGAAGTGCGGTGAATAGTTCCAAATGATGGGAGTGAAAAATTTGAATAGGGTTTTAAAATTAAATGTTCAAATGAAATCTTACCTAACTTCAAATACATATTGGGTGATCATGAGAGAAAAGATTCATTCACCTTTAAATATTTCTTTCCACATTAATGATGTTTATTTCTAAATTATTTTAATTCAAATATATGACCTAATTCCAAGAGTGATAATATGGTAAATAATCTATGGGTTTATGAATGTAAGAGAATGCACCATGTAAACTGACATTATCCTAAGTTCCGAAAAGAAAATTTTAAATTATTTTTTTAATCACATTATTAATAAATTTTAAATGATTCCATACAAATCAATTATCCCCTTCGTCTTATGTTGTTTATCATCCACCCCGCCTAAATGAACTCATTTTGGAAACTAGGGACATTATAATCTTTTTCCTAGTAATATTTCATTGGAAGGAAATTTTCATAGCACTTACTCAAATTGAAAATATCATTAGTGTATAGAAACTCACTCAGTGCATAGAGTCACATAGATTCACTTTGGGTTCCAAAATGCCCATTTAACACCAGTTTCATAATATTTAGATGAAAATCACTTAAACCAGCTCAGTAATGTGATTATTTTTATTATAATTAAAAGAAAGACCCATTTGTAAGATTTCCAAATTATATTTTCCTGAAGTTATTATCACAATGCCACAAAAATTTATTGTAGTTTTCATAATCAAATATAGTTCCCAAACTGAACATTCATAAGAAAAACAAACCATATTCACTCAGCAATCATTTATCTGCAAAAATTTCAGATTCATGGAAACTTTTAACTACCAGTTAAGTATTATCCATAGGAAATACTGATTGGATCAACTATGTTGACCCCCTCCCCCTAACATAAAACCAACATTTTTACCAAATTTTAATTAAAAATAGGTGAATGAAATATTTAAATAATGTCTCAGAAAATATTTTCAATTAATGTGGGTTATTGACATGTTTAAATGATCATAGTGTAGTTCAAAAGTGTTCTTACCACATATAATATTATACAAAATCACATTCATGCATAAACCACAATTATAGTGAATATATTTTTTAATAACACTCAAAATATACCATTTAAATATATTTAACCTTTTGAATATGGTGTTATGAATTTCAAAAAATTTCATCAAACCATTAATATAGCAGAAACAATTATTTCTAAAAACCCATCAAATGAATAAATAGTCATGAGAAACCCCTACACATAATTTATAGTATTGCAATGATATTAATATCAATGAAATTAATTTTATAGTAAAAAACACATGTAGCATAATTTTTTTCTAGAAACAAAAAACTAAAAGAAAATTCTAGTAAAGGGGAAAAACTACAAATTTTTTCTTGGAGCAACTGTGTTTCTGTTTCAGCAACACTTATTAACACAATACTACATATGCATCAATTAGTAACCATTGAGAGGACTCATAGATATTAGTGTAAAAGTGACTCAAATTTATTGTTAACTCAAATACATACGGTTTTTTGTGACTTATTAGTGAATTGTTTATATTTTTTTAAATAAATATAAAGCATAAATAATTAATGAAGAAAAACTAATAAACCTGCCTATTTTAATATAGCATTAATATTAATGTAATTGTGATTTGAGAAACAATGGAGTTATACTCGTTTAATGACAGAAACACACCCCTCTAACAAAACATGAATACCATGAAAAAATCCAGAAGAAAATGATTTCCATTACTGTATTAAGAAACACTTTATTCAAAAAACATAAATTAAATTAAATATAAATAATATCCATGGGATGACTCCCATGAAGAAAATAATTTAAATTCTTCATATAGACTATATAGAAATTATAAAAACTGAAAACATTGATACAAATTTATTGATTATTTTAAAATCGTGGGTTTCCTCACATGCAATTATATTTTTAAAATCCCCAGCCAGACCCACCTTGAATCTAACTATAGTCAATAGGTGGTAGTGGTTTCCTAAGTAATAACCACCACATATGTTGTGCCCATTATTTTTTAATACATAATTTATAATTGTGGGAACGAAGACATAATAAAATAGATACTGAATTTTTGTTAACAAAAAACACCCTTATAAAGAACAATTTATCATTAAGAAGCTACTCGAAGGAGCCTACATGTTGAGGAGAAAAATGTTCAACCAAATCAAGAAAAATATTATTTTTAAGAAAAATAAAAATTAGGATGAATTAAATGGACTCCATTAAGCTTTTACTATAAGATTTTATGCTCATACACAGAAAATTCATTCTTGGAAGCAGTTCTGGCCATTTCAAAATAAAGTCCAGATTTGATAAAATTTTCATTTTGGGAAGGAAAAATAGAAAAATAGATGCTACTAATGGTTTGTAATTATATTAAAAGTAATAAAACTCCTTCTAGTTTATATAAATAATACGATTATGGGTTTTAATGGCTGATTTCAATAAAATATGTTCATAAAGTGGAACATTAGCATGATTAATAATATAAGAATCAATGGGATTCAAGTGAAACTCTCCCTCTTAAATACTCATAGTATAATGATGGTATTTTTAGCTAACTTAGTTGATTAAGAATGTGAACCACATATATGAAAATTTATTTGAACATTAATAGATTTATGTTAAACAATATTATAAATTTCATCCAAATGTTCCTAACTAGTAAAAATATTATCAACTACTACTTCTGACAAATTATTTCTCTTGAATTATCATATATGTGTTTAACCTCTCCAATAAGTTCACAAAAAAAGTACATTTTATCATACAAAATTAGTTTAGTATTTTAATTCAGTAATAGGGGAATTATTATTCAATTTAGTATTAAGAAATTCATATTCTAGATTGGTCAAATTTAGACATTTTTTTCTAGGTATGAAAACATAGTTTCCCATTTTGTTACACGAAATTTCACAAAAATTATCTATCATATAATAAAGAAACGAAATATCATTAGTAATACAGTCATAAGTGATAGTGACCTCGTCTTTATCCACAAATATCATTTCAGAAATTATTGGTTTGACACATTATAATTCATAAATATCACATTTATTAATAGTTTAACAATTTTATATGTATTTGATTTTGGGTAGGTGGTTCACATCCAGAATATTACAAATTTCATGTGCATATTAAATTCTCTCAATTCCATAAATATTGGGTAATGATTTATTAACTATCATGTTCTCGTTGATTAAATTCAGTTCAACCCACGTGATTACATTTTTCAAGTTCCTAAAATTGTGAACATTTTCAAATAAGGGAACCATGTATAGAAAAGGGTAGTCCTTTTCAATCTGCTTTCGTTCATTCATAAATTTCCTAGTTTAACTCCATTCTGATTCATGATGGGATATTCAATGTTCTTTTCTTCAGTTCAAAAGTCGGTAATTTCTATATTTTGTTCATTGTAATTAGAATGTTCAAAGTATATGGGATTTTTCTTATTTTACTAAACAATATTTATGAAAATTTCGTTTTAAAGTTCATTAAAATAATTTTCTTCATAATAGTATTCTTTTTTTAATGTTTTATATTTTCCTATGATTACCATCTAATAGTTGGAACATTTTTCATTCAGTCATTGGGTGCTTCATCATATTCAATAAATAATGTTTAGATATTTGATAAAATTTAATCATTTTTGAATAATACATTGGTTCATGTTCATTATTATAGATGTTTTATTCATATAATTAATGTTTTTGTCGAACCTTATAGACATAATGCCATGTTGTGAGTCCATAGTAACCAAAAAAAACACCAAAAATATTACTATCTTGACTCCAATACCCTTGATACCCCATTTTTATTAAATTTTTTAAAACAACAAAAATGAAATTTTAATATAGAAAACTAATAAAAATAACTTAAAATCCTAGATTCAGTTTAACCAGATAAATTAAAAATATATATACAAGCAGAATCTTGAAATTAAATCAAGTAGTATATTGTTTTTCTATTTTTTTATATTTTTTTTATATTTCTTAACCATAGGAATCCCAGTGTGTTTTTTAATACATTTAAGAAAAAATTAAAAAAATTGGTTAGGGCGATGATTTTTTTTCAAAATGCGCCTGAAAGGTGGCATCGCGGATGCCGCCTTTTCATTTTGAGCAAATGGCTACATCGTAGATGCTGCCTTTTCACTACCGGTGCAGATCGCTGGCGTGGTAAAGGTGTCACCCGCGGGGCCTCATTTTTAGATAACGTCATATGAATGGCGGCACAACGGGTGCTTCCTTTCGCCTGACGACATTGCGAAAGGCGGCACCCACGATGCCTCTTTTACCTCTGCACCCTATAAAAGGGAATTTCCCCATCCCCTTATCCTCACTTCCATTAAATCATTTACCTCTCATTTTTTGTCTTTTGTGGCGAAGGTTGCAGTTTGAAATTTTTGGAAAGCTTTTAGAGGTATGGTTTTTAATATAATGTTTTTTATTTTTTAGAATTGTTTTTAATTAAATATTTTTATAAATTTAATGTTTTTTATTTATTTGAATTGTTTATAGTTAAATATTTTAATTCTTTAGTAGTTTAGTTAGTTTTAAATTTTTTTGGTTATTATATTGTTTAATTAGTTATATATATTTATGAATTATAATTATCATTAGTATAAATTAATTTAGGATTCTTTTAATGAAATTTTTGTAGTATGAAGACTATGTTATCTAATAAATCAAATCCTTGTCTAGATACAAAAAAGTGAATGTGGATCTGGCACATATGTACCTAGGGTTAAAACCTAAAATCATCGATTTGAGATAGACTCGAATGGGAATTGGTGCACGACAACGGGCCTTGATGCATTCTGGTTTGGAACTCCCAGAGGATATTCTTAAGATATGCATATTTCTTTATAGAAAACTAAAATATCTAAGAAAAGATATGTTAAATCGATAATTTAGTAATGATGTTGATAGTTATTATTAGGAATGATTTGTTAGATATTAATTAAAAAATAGAAATTAAACTACAATTCAAATGATATTCAATAAGATGGAGATAAAAAATAACATGGAGTTAAAAAATAACATATTTAAAAAATGACATTGAGTGAAAGTGAAAAAAAATTAACATGCAGCTAAAAAGTAAATAACATGTTGTTAAAAAATAAATAACATTGAGTTAAAAAATAAATAACATGGAGTGAAAAAATAAATAACATGGAGTGAAAAAATGAATAACATGGATTTAAAAAATAAATAACATGGAGTTGAAAAATAAATAACATGGAGTTAAAAAATAAATAACATGGAGTCAAAATATAAATAACATCGTGTTAAAAAATAAATAAAATCGAGATAAAAAAATAAATAACAAGGAGTTAAAATATAAATAACGTGGAGTTAAAAAATAAATAACATAGAGTTAAAATATAAATACTATGGAGTTAAAATATAAATAACATGGATTTAATAGAGTTTAAATATAAATAATATAGAGTTAAAATATAAATAACATAGAGTTAAAATATAAATAACATAGAGTTAAAATATAAATAACATAGTGTTAAAATATAAATAACATAGTGTTAAAATATAAATAACATAGAGTTAAAAAATAAATAACATCATGTTTCGAGCTTCTAGCCTTTCTAGCAGAGAAGTACATATCAAAATTTCAGAAAACCCGTGACACAACGGGTTTTCTGAAATTTTCATATCCAATTCACAGCAAGAAAGGCTAGAAGCTCGAAACATGCTGTTATTTATTTTTTAACTCTATTTTATTTATATTTTAACTCTACTATGTTATTGAATAACTAATTTATAATTTAGTATGTATCATAAGAAATATCTTAGTTTAGGATATAATATCTTTTAAAATTTAAGTATCATAAATATTGTATAATTTATTAGTAACAGTTATTATTTGTACATGAGGTAAAATCCAACTTATTTTTAATAAGTAGTTTAATTACATATTCAAAGTATAAAATCCAAATTATATTAGTAACCATCATTCTGAATGTCACTCACATTATCAATATCATGATCAGAAAACTTATTTACATAGAGCATAATGTTTTCCTATGTGTATTGTTATGGGGAGGTTATTCAAACTGAGCAAGGAGCTTCATATAGTGCACAACCAATAATAGTGGTTAATACAACTTAATGTGTAACCCTATGTAACCTTCAAGACAGAATTCATGGCTCATTGAATCTAGGACCCAATCAAAAGAACAAGTCAATGAGTAATAGAAATTTTTAGTTCCCGTCAACATTGTGGCATCTAGCTTGTCCATCGGTTGATGATGCGCAATGGATCCAAACAGTTGGTTTGTTTTCTCAACGGTCGAATGGTACCATGATGGAGTTATATGTTGATGTTTCTACTGTACAACAACAACATCCAATTGTAAAAATAGGTAGACTTACAAGAGTCGATGAAGATAGTCTACCCCATGAAGTTGAGACTATTCCAAATGATGTAGAAGAGGACAACCTACTTGATCTCCCGGATATACATGTCAACTTGACATCAGATGAGGAGTTTCTTAATAATGAAACAGATGGTGATAGTAGTGCTAGTGAGGAAGGAACAACAGAAGTTTCGAGAAGTTCATTAGTTGTACAACATGATCGACCAACAATAAATCATCCACCGCTCTTTGGAGCTTGGTTAGAAGCATTGACACGTGTTCTATAATTTGAATATAATGTTCTCACACTAGAAATTTATTTTCCCAGAGTTATACGAGATAGGATTTGTGAGATGAATAAAACATTATATGTTGGAATGAATTTTCCAAGTAAAGATGCATTAAAATGTACGATAAAGAGATTTCACATTGGGAGGCATTGTAGATATGTAGTTTACGAATCATACCATAGAAAATATGGAATATGATGTGACAAGTATGAGGATGATTGTAGATTTCGATTGAGGGTGATTCCGGACATTTCATTTGGAGGTTAAAGAATCTCGAGGATTGAGGTAGCTCATACATGCATTCATCCAAGCCTAACACAAGATCATACATCATTGGATGTAGAATTTGTGTCATCCATTGTTGTTGAGATTATTAGGACATGTCAAGATGTTTCGGTATCCCTTGTTCAAGAGAGGATGCAAAAAACATTTGATTATATGATTTCTTGTAATGAGGCATGGAAGGCGAAACAGAAGGCAATTGTAAAGGTCTATCGTGATTGGCGTGACTCATATCGAGTGTTGCCACAATTTCTTGCCATTATGAGGCATCATAAAGAAGTTTTCGTCCATTTGGATAAAAACTAACATGTGTCTCATGATAATCAAATTTATCCATCTCGTGTTCAATTTGATCGGTTGTTCTGGGCATTCCTTCCCTATATCTCCTCCATTAATTTCAGCAAACAGTTTATTCAGATTGATGGAACATTTCTTTATGGAAAATACAAGGGTGTATTGTAGATTGCGGAAACCCATGATAGAAACCGTTCACCTCTTCCTCTGGACTTTTCCATTATAGATAAAGAAAACTATGAATCATGGAGTTGGTTTTTGGCATCTATCAACACCAATTTCCACAAGATTCAGGGTTTTTGTTTGCTATCTGATTGGAATTGGGCAATTAATGAGGCAATCAATGAGGATCATGATACATGGAGTTACCCAAATGCACATAATCAGTTCTACACTAGACACATTTCTAGCAACTTTCATAAAAAATCCCACAACTAATTGATGAAGAAGGCAATCACTAGACTTGGTACACATTGTATTTGTTATTTTTTTTGTATATAAACGTAATAATAAATTCAAAATATGTGAAATATCATCTATTCTGTGTAGCATATGAGTCCGATCAAATACATTTTGAAGAACGTATTGAACAAATCTGTTAGGTTAATGAAGAAGTTTATGATTATATGATGGGAATTCCAAAAGAAAAATGGAAATTGGAATATGATGGGGGGAAGAGGTATGGAAACATGGCCACCAACATTGTAGAGTGCATCTATGGTGTCTTCAAAGAGATTTTCAAGCTACCTATAACTTCCCTAGTTCTTGATAAATTATATCTATAAGGACCCATCCTTAAAAAATTACATAATCATGAATTAAATGAATAATTCACATTGATGATCTTTTCAGGTTTATAGTTTTAGTGAATTATGACATAACTATTACATCTCAAAAGATTACAATGTAGACACTTGTAATCGGTTTCCATTTTTTTCCTAAAATAAAAACTCTTAAAAAGAAACATGTCTAGTTCCATGTTTTAAATAGCATGTCTTTCCTTCATCCCATCCTTGAGCCTATTCACCTTTAATTCATGTGGAAAACAATTCAAAAACATTGGATGAGCATAAAAAACTCAGTAACGGATATAAAAATACAAAAAGAAAACATTAGTCCATGTATACATAAGAATCAATGAAGTCATACTTTACTCTTAAACATAAGCACCATAACATACCTCATAAAATTATAAATTATATGAATAAATCATAGAAAACATAAGACGTAAAGGTAACTTGAGGCATTCATAACATTCGTAGGGAGTAACCCTCATTGTTACGTTTAGAGTACCCATTACAGTATATTCCCTAAATCTCTTTGGATAATCCTTAGAGTTTAACTCCTTCACATTACCGAATCCATTGGAGCGTTATATCGGGCTCACCTGCCCTTAGTTTATCACAGAACCCCCATCTTTATAAACAATTCTCAATAACCATAACATAATCGTATCATATAAAACATGCATAAAAAAACATAACATTTCCACATTTCAATCACAAGATATCAATCCAACACATTGATATAATAAAAACATTATCAAAACCATTTTCAATACCAAAATAAAAGAAAATTAAAACATGGTATTTATTTTTCATTTAAAAAATTTATGGCTTTTAGAGGAAGCCGAAACTCATATAATGGTCATGGCGGCGGAGAAGTCGTTGTCGTCGCATACGTAAGAAAAAAAAATCCCCTTTTGTTGTTTAGTAAAACGCTTCATATAAAAATATTACTTTTGAGTAAAAGTAAACTTCAAAGGGGTTTATACACTATATAAAATAAAGTTGTGTATAAAACAAAATAAGCCTCAATGAAAGGAGATTGAGATGAAGTCCCTTACAAAGTCGGTATCCATAGATTAAGGATAAATCAATTACATGATTATGTGTGGTAAATATAAATACAGTTAAAATAAGAGGATATAAAGTGTAAAATAGTCATATTTCATCAACACATATTCATAGTACGACATAATCAACAAGTAGATGTTTGACCCAATGGATTGAAATTGGGTTAAGAAGTTCCCTTACAGAAATTCGACAGCCTAACTGCATCACTTTAAAATTCGGAAGATCAGTTGATGAGAGAGAAAATGGTATCTCATCACTTGGACATAATATTTATTGCAATAAGTATATATAATAACATATCCCAACATAACAATATGTAAATTAATATACATAACAAAAAGAAGTCTTTTAAAAAATTGGAGGGTGAAAGAATCCCTTACCGATTTGGGTAACTTTCAAAACATGCACCCCATGAAATAATGACCAAACAATGATGATTTAAATACCAATAAATGAGATTATATTACACGAATATTATAATCATGTTCAATATATACAACACTCAATGTATATAGTGACAAATATAGAACGAATCTCACGGGATTAAAAAGTGAGATAAAACCCTATACCTCATTGTAATCAATCGAGTCGTACGACCAAAAGATAATAAACACAATATGGATCACAAAATACCATGAATATAAATATAATATTGATAATATATATCAAATGGAAGAACACAATTACCACATTCAACAAATAAGTGGCGAACAATGGAAATCTCACGAAATTAAAAGTGAGATAAGATATCCCCTTACGAAAATTCGACAGCCTAACGACACCACTTAAAACATCCAAAACTGGACTGATGATATCAATTAGGTTCTCTCATCACATTAACATAAAACGTAAAGTAAGAGGAATATATAATAACATCCCCCAACATAAGAAATAAGAGCTTAATATATGTGACATAAAAAGAGTACTTAAAAAGAAAGAGAGAGGTTGGATCCCTTACCTCATGTCCGACTTGTCTTGTTTGATTTTTTATATTCCTGAATAATAAAAATTTTTCACTTAATAATTACACAAAAAACTCCTTTAAAGTTCGTTATTAAATAACTCTCACATATTATAATGTTATAATAATTACGTAATTATGTGAGTTCATATCAGACGTTTTTGTCGATGTTCGGTACATGAGTTAAAAATGAACTTGTTT
Organism: Viscum album; assembly: GCA_963277665.1. Taxonomy (NCBI): domain Eukaryota; kingdom Viridiplantae; phylum Streptophyta; class Magnoliopsida; order Santalales; family Viscaceae; genus Viscum; species Viscum album. Next base: position 13,947 of record CAUJRU010001404.1, read on the forward strand.
GAAATGAATTGTCCATGTAGTTATAAGTACATCATATCCAGAATAGTATTAATGATTTAAATATCATATATATCCTTTGTATATTCATTTTATAATATTCCATAACATTTGGATATTAAAAAAATGAAATGCACCATTCATGGAGACGGTAGGCCGTACGTACGCATGAATGCTACTTTAATTTCGTTGTCATATTAATTGAATTAAAACTAAATGAGAGATATATATATTATAAATATATAATGATATTAATCATTTAGATTTATTATATATCATATATATCTATTATATATATACTTAAAATAGTACATACCATTTGGAGATAAGAAATGAAATCCACCGTTCATGGAGACGGTAAGCCGTACATACGCATGAACGCTACATTCATTTATGTTTCATAATTTAATGGAATTAAAACATAATGATACATAGATATATTATAATTACAGTATAATACAATATATAATATCATAAAATCCATCCTTTATACATCCCACATATGGAATTAACGATTCAAGTCACTTTGAGGGGGCGGTAGTCCGCACTTCCTAAAATGAAATTATCGTGTTTAACCATTATGGAAACCATAAATTTATGCCATAAATGAAAAATACAGAAGCATAATTAAACTATAAACATAATATATATCAAATTTAAATATAGTTACATCGTAATGGCCACCATGAGAGGTGTTAAAATAATATTGAACAATCATCATTTTGTGAGGTAGTAATTCGCCACCCACAAAAATAGTATGCTCTGTAACCATTAGACGGAGGTGTGTGTAAGTGTAGCTCAAATACATCTCATAAAAACATCCTAGTATATTTATGATACTGTTTTTGTTACCAAATAAATGAATAAAAAGAGTTTAAGGAGTTGGAGAATCAAAATAAAACAAAAGAACATAAGAGAATACATTAACTTTAAATTGGGTAACTCCCATTGGTTTGAACCAAAAGGGTTTATTGAAGAGAATTCCACCTATGGTAAGGCATCTAAGATGAATATAGGGATGTGGAGAGATAAAAAGTTCATAGTTTGGTCGATCAAAGTCTTGAGAGGTGTGGGTAAAGGGGAAGAGGTGGGGGGCTTTTACAAGAGGGAGGAGGGGCACTCTTGGAATGTTATAAAATGTTACTTTATTATAAAATGATTTTCGGATTTTAAAGGTCCCAAAAAGATATGTTTCGAGGATAAGGAGATAAGGGTTTGAAATCCACTTATCCAATATGTTTTTGACTACTTTAAGTCTTAGAGTTTACCTTACCTTTTCATTTTATTTAAATCATTCATTAATGATGTATTCACTCCATCATCATGGTGTCATAAATTAATTTATTTATTTAATGTCTAAAAATTATAAAAAAATATCATGATTTATGAAATATTTGTATCTTTCTAATGAATATTTATAGTCAAAAATATGACTTTTATTACCCCATGTAATTTTTTTTAGTAAAACAGTACATGTTTGTGACGTTTTAATTTTTTACTTTAAATAAAAGGTATTAATGTCATTATCTTACAATAGTGGCTCCATGGGGTCCCAATAATTGTCTCATGTATTTTCATGGTTGGGAATGACTCATCCAATAAGGGCAGGACAAGTGTCAATGTACTTTCATATTATTATAACATTATTTTTACCTTAAATTACCCAAATTACCTCTAATCGCGGTTAATAATACTCAAAAGTTACTATTCACCACCAATTATTGTCATCCCATTGAACAACATTTTAATTACTAATGACAACCATGTATGTCGGATTTTTGAAATTCAGTTCACATAAGTGGTAAAATTTCATTTAAACGAAAACTCAGTTTTTTATCTACCACTTAGTGGTTTCACTATTCATCAAAAAATGAAGTTTTTCAGAACAATACCAAAAATACACCCTAAGATATATTTGATATTCCAAACTCAAAAATGATTTCCATTTTACCAAATTCAAAACATAGAAGTTTCATTAATTATTTTTATAATAAATTCCTCCTGTCAAAACAAATAAGGTGTTTTTAAGAAACAAAATCGATCAAAAGATTGACAGTTGTTTGTGACCAATTTCAAAATGATATTAATTCCAATGATCACCATTTGATTAAATAGTAAAAATATATTTTAAATAAACTTTAAACCCAATTAAAAAGATAATTTCACCATATAAATAAATTATATTAAAAGGAGGTTTTGAATTAAAATACAACATTTTCACTATTCAATAAAAAATGAGCTTTGTCGGAAAAATAATAAAAATTTACACAAGTTAAATTTTGATATTCTGATTCTAAAAAAGGATTTTACTTTTTCAAAAAGAACAAATAAAATTGTCAAAAGTAGACTTAAAAGGGGTTCACCGTCAAAAGGAGGTTAATGGACCTTTTAAAGAATATTATAAGATTTATGCTTAAAATTGGATTCATTTGCATTTTAAGCCTCTAACATTTATTGGATAAATAAAAAAATATTTGACAAGTGTATATAATAATTTGGTAGTTAGTTTTGTTCATTCTCACCACTATAATGGCTTGGCGTTAACTACTATTTAAAATAATATTATTATATTATTAGTGTGCAACGTAAGATTTAATTAAACTCATTTTTGCGTATTGGGTATGCCATTGAACATAGCATTCAATTTAAAGTAATATTAATATTTTATTCATAAATATTAATAAATATGAAACTGTCATATTATTTATTTACCTGAGATGTTACATCCTTCCCCCCTTTTGGGAATTGCGTCCTCGCAATTTTAAAATTGGGCTTGGAAATTTCCTTGAAAGTCCCACATCGGAAAAGTAGTAAATTAAACTATCACTTTAAAAGAAAGAATAAAAATTAAAAAGGTAACCCGAGTTAACCCATACTAGGATTCCATGTAGGAAAACATGGATATGGAAGAGAAAACAAAGGGTCATGTTCGGATGGAGAGTGATAGAAAACATAATTAGGGGAAAGTTAACCACCATAAAATCACAAACTTGTGATGGGTTAAACAGTATTTGATTCCCCAGTAGGAAAAGTTAAAAGACTACATTTTAGTTTTATGTTACTTTTCATTGAGGAATTTATTTATGAGCTTAACTAAATAATAAGGAAACATACTTACTTGTCGTGTAGACTTTCATCTCTTACAAAATTTCTTACACAAACTCATTTTTTCTTTAAAAGACAAGTATTTAGGATGATGTGTTCCCATTATGAGTGAAATAATCAACTTATAGAGAATCACCTAATCCAAAAAAGGGAGATATATATTTCACATGTCTTTAGACCTTAACCAAAACCAAAAATTGTTAGTAAGAGATTAGATAATACCCAAAAAGGATAATTCTGTATAAAAAGAAATACTACTCTTAAACTCCCAAATTAGTCAAACATTATACAAAGTTCAACAAAGACCATTAAATAAACATCTTTCCATAAAATTCTTCAAAGTAATCCAAACTAAGAATTAAACCCAAATCTCCTAAATATTTAATCACATATTCTTCCAAGATAAATCTTAATATTATCTCCAAATAACATCAGTTACACTTAAAGTATCATATAGAAATGTAGTTAACCTAATCACATATCATCCCTGAAAGATTGCTTTTTTCTATAGATAACCCAAAATCAACTTATTCTTAATTAATAAAATCATCTAACTAAAAATAATAAGTAATACTGACTAGGGACATCACATGGTCTAGTGGTGGGAGATAAATCCTAGTTGCACTTTGGTTGTGGGTTTGATTCCCACAGCTTCGTCCGACACGACAGGTTGTCACATGGTATAAGTGTTGTCCTTTTTCTGAAACTATACAATTCTTAAAGCATTCTCCAAAAAGAGATAAAATCTTAAAAAATAACCATAACAGAATTTAACCTCATGTTTATCTCATGCCTTTCATTTTCCATCATAACATCTAGTAACCCATAATTACCACAAAATTAAGGATCATATAAACCCTAATTGTTAGCTTTATAATTATTACCTGAACTTCACATCGAGTTGGTTATCTCGTACATGATGCATTAGAGAACTCACCACGGTTCAAGTGGTTAATCACGACTCATGGTAGTTTGTTTAGAATAACCACATTATTTCTCATTTAATCCTTATTTCATCCAGTATCATAATTAGAGAACCACCACAGTTTCCTTCAAACCCATTTTGACTTTGGTGCCTACTGGATCCGTCCATTTACTAAAACCAAAAATGTCAGTGTGAGTATATGAGTAAATTCATCATATAATAATGAAGAAGATAAACTCTAAGATATAATTATCCAAGTTAACTCAAACTCATTCTAACATTCAAAAATAACAATGACTCCATCAAAAATACTAACCATTGTGGTTATACACAACTTGTCACTTATGCTTAAACAACACTCTAACCTCTAAAGTTATCTAAACCGACCATTTATACCAACTATAAGGACCCAACCTTTAAACATTAAATTATCTTGAATTAAATGAATAATTCACATTGAGGATCTTTTCAGGATTATAGTTTTAGAGAATTAGGACATAACTATTACATCTCACAAGATTACAAAGTAGACACCTCTACTCAGTTTCCATTTTTTCATAAAATAAAAACACTTAAAAAGAAACATGTCTACTTCCATGTTTTAGATATCATTACATTCCTTGATCCCATCCTTGACCCTATTCACCTTTATGTCCTGTGGAAAACATTTCAAAAACTTGGGATGAGCATAAAAAGCTCAGTAAGGGATATAAAAATACGGAAAGAAAACATTAGTACATGTATACATAAGAATCAATTAAAATAATACTTTAATATTAAACATATCCACATTAACATGCCTAATTAAATCATAATATTTATTAATAACTCATAGAAATCATAAGATGTAAAGGTAACTTGAGGCATTCATAACATTCTTAGGGAGTAACCCTCATGGTTATGTTTGGAATACCCATCACAGTATATTCCCTAAATATCTTTTGGGAACCCATAGCATTTAAATCCTTCATGTTACTCAATGCATGGGAGAGTTATATCGGGCTCACCCTCCCTTATTTTATCACGGAACCACCCATCTTCATAAACAATTCCAAAGAACCATAACATAATCGTATCACATAAAACATGCATAAAGGAAACATAAAATTTCCACATTTCAATCACAATTTATCAATACATCAAATTGATATAATAAAAACATTATCAATACCATTTTCAATACCAAAATAAAAGAAAAGTAAAACATGGTATTTACTTTTCATTTAAAAAATGTTATGGCTTGTAGAGGAAGTTGAAACTCAAATAATGGTCACGGTGGCTGAGAAGTCTTAGTTGTCGCATACGTATGACAAAAACATTCCCTTTTATCATTTAGTGAAACGCTTCATATAAAAAGATTCCTTTTAAATAAAAGTAAAATTAAAAGGATCTTATACACCGTATAAACGAAGGTTGTGTATAAAACAAAATATTCCTCAATGAAAGCAGATTGAGACGAAGTCCCTTACAATGTCGGTATCCTTAGATTAAGCATAAATCAATTACATGATTATGTGTGGATAATATAAATAAACATAACATAAGAGGATATAAATTGTAAAAAAATGGAGGTCATCCACACATATTCATAGTATGAAATAATCAAGAAGTTGAGGTTTCACCCAAATAATTGAAATTGGGATTAGAAGTTCCCTTACAGAAATTTGACAGCCAAACGACATCACTTTAAAATTTAGAAGATGAGTTGGCGAGAGAGAAAATGGTATCTCGTCACTTGGACATAATATTTATTGCAATATGGATATATAAAACATCTACCAATATAAAAAGATGTAAATTAAAATACATAACAAAAATTAGTCTTTTAAAAAAGGAGGGTGAAATAATCCCTTACCGCTTTGGGTAACATTCGAAACGTACACCCCATGAAAGAAGGACCAAACAATGATGATTTAAATACCCATAAATGAGAGTATATTACACAAAGAGTTTAATCATAGTCAGTACATACACTACTCAATGGAGATAGTGACATGTATATCATGAATCTCACCAGAATAAAATGTGAGATAAAAACCCCATACCTCATTGTAATCAATCGAGTCATATGACCATAAGAAAATAAACACAATATGGATCACATAATACCATGAATATAAATATAATCATGATAATATATATCAAATGTAAAATCAAAATACTCCACATGCAATAAATAAGTGGTGAACGATTGAAATCTCACAGAATTAAAAGTGAGATAAGATATCTCGTTATGAAAATTCGGCAGCCTAACGACGCCACTTAAAACTCCCAAAAATGGAATGAAGATATTAATAATGGTCTCTCATCATATGAACATAAAAATTAATGTAATAGTAATATAGAATAACATCCCCCATCATAAGAAAGAGGAGCTTAAAAGAAGTGGCATAAAAGAGAGTACTTAAAATGAAAGAGAGAGGTTGTATCCCTTACTTCAAGTCTGACTTGTCTTGTTCGTTTAGTTATAATCTTGAATAATAAACATAGGTTAATTTATATTGTATTAATGAACTCCTTTAAAGTATATTATTCAATTAATATCAAATATTATAATTTTCCTATAATTATTTAATTATGTGAGTTCGTATCAGACGTTTTTGTCGATGTTCGGTACATGAGTTAAAAATGAACTTGTTTGAAAATAATTGTCCATGTAGTTATAATTACATCATCTCCAGAATAGTATTAATTATTTAAATATCATATATATCCATTATATATTAATTTTAAACTGTTCTAGTACATTTGGATATAATAAATTGAAATGCACCGTTCATGGAGATGGTAGGTCATATGTACGCATGAACGCTACTTTCATTTCTTTGTCATTTTAATGGAATTAAAACTAAATAAGAGATATATATATTATAATTCTAGAATTATATTCATAATGTAGATTTAATATATATCATATATATCCATTATATATAAATATATATACTTATTATAGTACATAACATTTGCTGATAAGAAATGAAATGCACCATTCATGGAGATGGTAAGCAGTACGTACGCATGAACGCTACTCTAATTTCTATTTTATATTTTAATTGAATGAAAAATACTAATACATAGTTATATTATAATTAAAATATAATAACATATATTATATCATTAACTCCATCCTTTATATGTCCTAAATTAGGCATTAAAGATTCATATCAATTTGAGGGGGCGGTAGTCCACATTTCCTAAAATGAAATTATCGCATTTATCCTTTATGGAAACCATAAAGGTATGGCATAAATGAAAAATACTGAAGCATAAAAAAATAGAAACATAATATATATCATTTAAAAATAGAGTTACATATTAATTTCCACCATGAGAGGTGTTAAATGAATATTCAACAATCATCGTTTCGTGAGGTAGTAATTCACCACCCACAGAAACAATATGTTCTTTAACAATTAGACGGGGGTGTGTGTAAGTGTATCTATAATCCATATCATAAAAACATCCTAGTATATTTAATATAATGGTCTTGTTACAAAATAAAGGAATAAAAATAGTTTAAGGAGTTAGAGTAGCAAAATAAAACAAAAGAACATAAGAGAATACATTACCTTTAAATCAGGTAACTACCATTGGTTTGAACCAAAAGGGTTTCATGAAGAGCATTCTGCCTAAGTTAAGGCTTCTAGGATGAACAGAGGTATGTGTAAAGATAATAGGAGAATAGTTTGGTTGATACAAGGGCTTGAGAGGTGTGGGTAAGGGGTGTAGAGGTGGGGGCCTTTTATAAGAGGGAGGAGGGGCACTCTTGGAATGTTATAAAATGTTACTTTATTATTAAATGATTTTCAGATTTTAAAGGTCCCACAAAGATATGTTTAGGGGATAATGAGATAAGGGTTTTAAATCCACTAATCCAATCGGTTTTTGATAAGTTTAAGTCTTATATTTTACCTTATCTTTTCATTTTATTTAAATCATTCATTAATGATGTAATCACTCCATCATTATGGTGCCAGGAATAAATTTATTTATTTAAGGTCTGAAAAATATAAAAAAATATCATGATTTATCAAAATCTTTTTGTCTTTATATTTAATATTTATATACTAAAATATTACTTCTATAACCCAATGTAATAATTGTTTTAGTAAAACAATACATGTTTGTGACATTTTTATTTTTACTTTAAATAAAAGGTATTAATGTCATTATCTTACACAAGTTACTCCATGGGGTCCCAAAAATTGACCCATGGATTTTCCTGGTCAGTCATGACTCATCTAATAAGTGTAGGACAAGTGTCAAGGTATTTTCATATTATTATAACATTATTTTTATCTTAAATTACCCTAATTACCTCTAATCGCGGTTAATAAAACTCAAAAGTTATTATTCACCAAAAATTATTTTCATCCCATTGAACCACATTTTACATACTAATGACTACCATGTATGTTGAATTTTTTAAATTCAATTCACAGAAGTGGTAAATTTTCATTTTAAGGAAAAATCAGTTTTTTAACTACCACTTAGTGGTTTCACTATTCATCAAAAAATGATGTTTTTCGGAACAATACAAAAAATTCACCCTAAGATATATTTGATATTCAAAATTCAAAATTCAGGTACATTTTACCAAATTCAAAACATATAAGTTTCATTAATTATTTTTATAATAAATTCTCACTATCAAAACAAATAGCGTGTTTTTAAGAAACAAAATCTAACAAAATATTGACACTTGTTTATGTCCAATTTCAAAGTGAAATTAATTCCAATGACCAACATTAGATTAAATGGTAAAATTATATTTCAAATAAACATTAATCCCAATTAAAATGTTAATCTATACCTGTAAATAAATTAGATTAAAAGGATGTTTTGAATTAAAATACAAAATTTTTACTATTCATTAAAAAATGAGCTTTATCGGAAAAATAACAAAAAATTTCACAAGGTAAATTATGATGTCCTGATTCTAAATAAGGATTTTAATTTGTCAAAAATAACATATAATATTGTCAAAATCAGATTTAAAAAGTTTTCGCTGTCAAAAGGAGGTTAATCGGCCTTTTAAAGATTATTAGAAGATTTATGCTTAAAATTGGATTCATTTGCATTTTAAGCCTATAACATTTATTGGATAAATGAAAAAATATTTTAGAAGCATATATAATCATTTGGTAGTTAGTTTTTTTTCATTACTGCCATTACAATGGCTTGGCGTTAACTACTATTTAAAATAATATTATTATATTATTAGTGTGCAACATAATATTTCAAAGAAACTCATTGTTGCGTGTTGGGTACACCATTGAACATAGAATTTCCTTTAAAGTAATATTAATATTTTATTCAAAAATATTAATAAATATGAAAATGACATATTCTTTATTTACCTAGGATGTTACAATATCATTGCGTGAAGTACATTGTTGATAGAAAAAAAACTAGCATCGGATGGAATAAATCAGGGGCTAACGTACAGAAGAAATTTTCAACAAGATATTGAAAAGAATATTGAAGAATCTTCTGGTTATCATGTCTTCCTATTTCGATGAGAAGACTCTCAATTTGAAGTTCAAGAGAAGAATAACCCCGTCACAAATAGCATTGGTGAAAAAAATGGTCGTATTACTAGAAATGAGGCAATGTAAATGTGGAAACTTCCAGGCCTTACAGTTTCCATGCTCACATGCCATTGCAGCATGTGCCTCTGTTAACATATCATGGGAAGCATATGTTGATCCAGTGTACTAGATGAACACCATTTCTAATTTTTATGATGCATCATGGACACCTATTGGTGTGTTTCGTTATTTCCCAATGCCTGAAGGTCAATCGATAGTGGTACTTGATATAAATCGGTTTCATCCCCATGGGAGACCGAAGGCCAACAAGATGTGAAATGAGATGGACTAGCCTCATGAACAATGACAGAGTTTGAGATGCACCATATGTCATCAAGAAGGTAATAATCTGAAATGACGCCCTAACATTTTTGGGTCGAGTTCACACTCTAAGCCACAATGATGTATTTGTGTTATTGCGTGATTCTCATATTGTAAATTTTATGTTGTTATCTCTTCCATTTACCTCGGTCTTCTAACCCCCAAAACTGAAAATCATAATAGTAAACCCAGAAACATCTTTTGTATACCGTAATCCTAACAATTTAAACCATAATCCTGAAAATATTTTCTCAAATCATTAACCTAAACTATAAAATGTTAAAAGAAATCAAAATTCCAAGATCCAAAAGGCAAAATATGAAACCCTAATCTTTAAAGCATAAAATCAAAAACATGAACCGTAAACCCAAAAACATATTCTCTTTACATTGGTTTTGAAAACATTATGTGATTGAGAAAATAATCATGAATCATATGACAAGATTATCTAGTAAAATCATACATCAATATGACTAATGTGCCCTACAAATCCCTATAACCAATGTATAATGTTCTAGGGAATAGAGGAGAACCCTAGAAATTGAACCCTCCTACATTGTTAATGAAGTCATAGAGACAAAAGAATCTTGATCTAGTAATACAATAACACCCCAAAAGTGAACTCCCTTACAATATCAAAATATGAGCCCTAGTACTACACCTTCTACCTTTATACCCAAGGATCACATGTGAGATATACATAAAATCATTTTGTAAGGGAATTATAATATAAAAAATAACAAAAAACCCTTTATTGATATAAAACCATTATTTGAAAACTAGTTCACACATCATTTCACAATTCTATAAAAACAATCTACTTTTTACCAAAATTCGGGGAAACGATATTTTTTCAAAAACACTTTTCAAAAAATAAATAAATCACGCCAATTATTTTAGAAAAAAATTTATAAAAAAAGTGAAATCATGGTTCATCTAAATTAGATTAGAAACGGAACCACCTATAGGTCGTGAATGATCCATGATGTGAATCTTTGATAAAACTTCACTTGTTTATATGCAGATGACTAACACTATAATAATCAGTCAACAGACTACCCATTGTTCATAGGTTGTGAAAGAGGGTGCTCTATATCGATTGATCAGGGTGCGTCGAGTGCCCCATTTTCATCACACAAAGCATCCTCCTTCCATTATTCCATACATGTGTCGTGCTGGCTTTTATGGTATTGCGGTATGAGATTTTAAATTTGTAGACCATCACCTGCTAGCTGCACTCGTGGAGAGGTGGAGACCAGAGACACACACATTCCACCTACCTGAGGGAGAGATGATCATCACCCTCTAGGATGTGGTTGTGCTTCTTGGTCTTCCTATCCAAGGGACACCTGTTATTGGAATAACTCGGGCAGCTTATCCCGACCTTGCTCAGTGATTGTTAGGCATTGAAATTTTGTCTAATCGTAGTGCTACCGATGGAGTATCTATATCCATGCCTTGGCTGGAGTCACAGATTCCACTTTTAGCTGATGATGCTGACGAGCAGACGGTGATGCGTTATGCACGTGCATATATATTACGACGTTTTGGAGGGAACATGTGTATGGGTCATTCAGGGATGCATGTACACATGATGTATACACCCCTGTTAGAGGATTTTGATCAGGTAGGGATGTACAGTTGGGGATCCTTCTACTAGGTATACACATACAGGGCATTATGCAGGATATCCGATAGGCGGCGTATAGGGCTCGGGGAATGCGTCATCCTTATTTAGATGTGGGCATGAGAGCACATCCCCGCATTCTACCCTCATCGTGTTGGTCCGCCGGTCGAGATGGCAGTGTTGTGTGACTCTCCGCATGGGCGCTAGTATGATCACTCATTTCTATCAGTTTCTGATTCTACTACAAGTTATTGACTTTAATTTCTCATTATTTATCACTATCGATGTTTTATTTTATAGGTGGTGTCAGCGAGACAATTTCAATGCGGTTCCAATACACGATTTGGCCGTATATCGGCTCAAGTTGGACTTTCTCTTAACCCATCAGGTATGTATATACAATCTATAACTGTCTAACAAATTTAATAATAACATTTTTTTTAGTTAACAGTTTTTCTAATAGGGGTAATATATTATTTCAGATATTATGAGCTCCATGCTGGTATGTTATGGACCAGTTGCCTTCATGCTGCACGGTTGGTCTGGACGATGTTTTGGCTATAGTGCCACTCATTCACTTTCATATTGTTGAGTGGCACCAGCCTGAAAGGGTCATGAGCCAGTTTCTCTTCAATCAGAAGATTCCATTACCGTCACGGCATACCGATCAGCTTAATGGGATGAAGCTGATAGGGAGGCAGGATGATGACTGGAATCGAGTACATTTTGTATTTCTTGACTGTTGGCACAGACACACAGAGTTTCGTATCGAGGGAGTTCCTACGATGCAGTTCCCTCTTTTATCACAGCACGAGTATGATCCATGGTATAGACAGAAGTCTATACTGTATCTTACCCAAGCCGATAGATAGATGCATATGATTTTAAGTCAATAAAATTATATTACTATATTTATTGAGTTATTTTCTAATTCATTTTTATTCAGTTTACAGGAGAGTCACACAGACAAACTTATTCAGTTGAGTGATGAGGCTAAGGAGATAGTCTTCAGCCGGGAAGTCGTTCATGCTCAAGCATTGGAGCAGAGGTCACCTATCCATGTGTTTGCCGATAGCATCTTTGAGTGTCTGGAACGGAGACAGCAGGTTCCTACCACAGAGGAAGATCCTACAGCAGCTGCTGGTGCTGAGGATCCATGACCACGACAATGTAGACAGCATCCTCCTGCACATCAGGCCTCACTAGTTTCACAGGCAGAGGTTGGATCTCTAGTAGTCCAGTTTAAGCCGATGCAGGATGTGCCTCATCCGTCATGGGAATCCATCCTTTTTCACATGATATCCTTAGTTTTCTCCATCGTGGGGTCCATATGGAGCACACCCTTTGGGTATTGAGTCATCGCAGCCTTGGGGTCCAGTCCCATCGCAGATTTGGGGTATAACACCAACATATGATTTGTTCCCTTCTACGATGATGATGGGTTCCTATACCAACGAGGTGGGAGAAGGATTAGGAGGGTCAAACGAGGTGGAGTTGACATTTTCTCCCACTGGCACAGAGGTGTAGGATATGACAGTTGGTGTTCCAGCTCCCGAGTACCATCCCTCTCTAGGTCATCAGACTCCCCATAGATCTTTCCACGGACGTCCTATTATTAGACCACCATGTGGGACATGATCTCCTCACCGTAGACATAGAAATTGATTGTTTATTATCATTTATATGTTTTATGTCTATGGAAATGAAAAAATTATTTTTTATGAAATGATTTGATTTGGACCACCATGTGGGACTAGATCTCCTCACCATAGACAAATATATTGATTGTTTATGTTCATTTATATGTTTTAATTCTATAAAAATGAAAAATAATTTATAAGCTTTCAAAACCTCCTACTTGAAACTTAAAAATGTTTCATGTACGTCACATTGAAATACTATAAAATATAAACCATAAGACAAATATAAACGAAACATTAAAAATTCATTAAACATGTAAGAATTTGTTGAAAACACAAATCATTTCATAAAAATTGTTCAGGAAAAATAATTTATAAGCTTTCAAAAATAATTTATAAAATTTGAAAACACAAATCATTTTATTACTGTATCAGCGCTCAAATTTTAGTGCTGATACATAGAGTCTTTATCAGCGCTTTTCAAGAACTGATAAAGTGGCATTTTATCATTTCTTCATTAGAACTGATAAAGGTTACCCTGTATCATCACAAAAATTTTAGTGCTGATACAAAGATTCTTTATCAGCGCTTTTCTAGAGCTGATAGAGGGCCTCTTTATCACCGCTATAAAAGCACTGATAAAGAATTCATGTATCATCGCTAAAATTGTAGTGCTGATAAAGATGCCCTCTATAAGCGCTAGAAAAGCGCTGATAAAGCATACCTGTATCAGCGCTAAAATTTTATCGCTGATACAGGGTAACCTTTATCAGCGGTTTTTCATAGTGCTGATATAAGGGGAACTTATCTTTCAAAATTTTTTAGTAGTGTTAGTGAAGGGTCGAACCACAGGGAATACATGTGAATGATCAAAGGGTTAATTTTAAAACCAACCAACTTTTGTTAATAGTGGGTGCAAATATATATATTTATATATTAAAATTTTTATTCTTTTTAAATGAATTTATAAATATAGTAATGAGGAGTCTAACGTTAAACAAAAGACAACATAGTTAATATTGGGGAATTAATAAGAAATTTGTGAAGGATGAAATAAATGAACAAGATAATAGACACATTCTCAAGAATAAATACTAGATTTTTGTTGGATATCATCTTAACATAAATAATAAATGATTTCACACCATCGGGAAAATATTGGGATAACATTCTTTTCTAGTATATTGAAATCATAGTAGCGTGAAACTATGACATACTCAAATTGAAAAACATTCATCTAGTAAAATAATTTGAAGACAAGTCACCAGAAATAGTCTTTCCGAGAGTTTAAAAAGATGTAGAAAATATAATTTTGAGAATTTTATCCATGATCTTTCTCCCCAAAATATACTAAAATTGTGAATCAGTGAATAAGTGGTGAAAACATTTTAACATTTAGGATTTATAATCATGTTCACCAATTGATTATGATTATTTGTTGAAAGAGTTATGTGAATAAGATGAAAAATATTACCAGTAGATTTCAAATTCCCCAAACAAAAATAGTTAACCAAGATCTAATTAAAATGAATGTATTTATGATATTCCCTTACATGACAATGAAAAGAAAAACAGAGGGAGAAATAATATTCCGGAAGATTAATGATCGTTATTAAGCATGCAACTTTGCTCCTCCAGGTGTGTCTACTCCTGCTTCCTCTCATCTCTATGTTTCCCACATGTCTCTTGATGATTGATATCATGAATGAGAGATGAGATGATTCATCTCCCTTACTTCTGGTTTGTTTAAAAATATGTTCCCTTTATCTGGTTGTCACTTTTGTGTGTTCCGACTTAGTTAATTCTCTTTTTCATCGCACACATGCATTTCTCTCCAGCATCCCATGTCACAATAGCTTATCCCATGACTCAAACTTCTTCAAGTTTATGAGCCCAATCGAGATGTTAACCTCATATCATTATGAATCTGCAAAACAAAAAATGTAAAACTAAATAAAGTTAATTAAAAGGTGTAACATTAAAAAAGATTATATAATTAATTAGATTAATAAAATTATTAAATAGTATTTATTTATAATTATAATTATTTAAATTAGTGATTTTAATATATATTCATTTTGTTGAATAAATTTTTGAATTATTAATGTTAATTGAATTATTTATTAATTATTTTTAAAATTATAATTTTTAACTCTCAATAAAAGTGTAAAATTAAAAATATTACTATAAGATAAAAAGAAATTATTTAGTAAATTTTTAATTTTACTTAATATTAATATTAATGTTTAATTTAATTAATATATTTTATAAGTTTATTAGATTAATAGAAATATTAAAGTTTTAAGATTCTTATATAAATTTATTTCTATAAATTATCTTATTTTAATAATTAATTTTATTTATACATTATTATTATTATTATTATTATTATTATTATTATTTTGGTTTTCATATATTTTGTTAATTTGTTTTGTTTTTATATTTTATTTTATTATTATTATTTATTTATTTATTTATTTTATAAATATTATTATTTTTATTCTCCCCCTTGAATCTTCTCCCGCAACGTGACAGGGGGATTTTCGGCATTTACTAGAT
Organism: Viscum album; assembly: GCA_963277665.1. Taxonomy (NCBI): domain Eukaryota; kingdom Viridiplantae; phylum Streptophyta; class Magnoliopsida; order Santalales; family Viscaceae; genus Viscum; species Viscum album. The sequence continues at coordinate 29,712 of CAUJRU010001404.1, forward strand.
GTTTCCCCAGCGGAATCCTCAAGTATCGGCGACGGTGACCTATCCCTCCAAACAGTAGTAGCATAGCGGTTCTCCCTTGTTGGGTGGTTTGGTGGAGCTCTGGTAGGATGTTCTCCTCATTGACTTATAGAAAAAAAATATAATTAACATAATAAAAATAAATAACATAATTATATTTTTAAAATAAATAAATCATAAAAAATTTAATAAAAATTAAATCAATAAGATAGTAATTAAATTTGAAACATCTATCCAAAAATAATAAACTAAAATAAATGTAAATTACAAATTATTTTAAATTAATGAAAAAACATTAATAAAATTTAAAATTTAAATTATAAATTTAAAAAATGAATTAAACAAAAAATATTAAACTCCTTTAGGCCAATAGTCAGTGCGATAAATAAAATATAGTCTGTGACAATGGGTTCCAACGGATAGTAATGGCTCGCCACTGGAACTATCACCAAAAAATGACTGTTAAATAAGTTTTTGTTGGGTTCCCCCAACACTATCTCTTAAGTAGAGATGACTTAACTAAATCCTTAAAAACAAAAAACAGAGAAAACAAAAAAAATTATTAAAACAATATTTTAATTATGATTTTAATTAATATATTTTTTAAAAAAATAAATTAATTATAAATTAGGATAAAAGAATTAAATCACTGAATAGAAATAAAAACTGAATGAAATTAACAGAAAAATAAATATCAATGTTAAAAGAGTTATACTATTTATTGAAATATACTTAAGTTAATATTATTTTAATTTATTTAAGAATAAAAAAACTGAAGATAAACAACATAAATTAAACATTTAGCTAATAAAATGAAAATAAATTTATTAATTTATTACTTATAAAATTTCTTAAAACAATTATAACATGAAGAAACAATATATAATAAGTAAAAAAATAATTAAGCAGAAGAAAAAAGTTACTTGAAGACATAATAATAAAACATTATTTATAAAAAGTATTAAATAAAAAAGTATTTATAAAAAATTAAAAAGTGAAAGTATTTATCACAAAAACAATATTAATTAATTAAGTCATTCAAACATTAATAAAATACACAGAGAAAATTATCAATTTTAAGGCCACATTTATAAAAAAAACTATCAATTTCACTGAATCCACACAATCACTGCCACATCTAATTTTATTAAAAGAAACAAACAAAATAAAATTCTGGATTCTTATTGTAGACTTTAATCCATTTTTCTGACTCACTATTTATTATTAAATTTCACTTTAACATATTATTTAATTTATGTATTCAATATTCTTTACCAGATGAGTTCATTAGGAAATAGATTTTGTTTTTTAATTCCATCTCCTATGTTGTAAATAAATATTTAATAGTTAATCAACAAATCCCATCATCAATTTCCTCATTCAACATGCAGATTTGAAATTATGTTCTTACTTTATTAATTCTATTAAAACTTGGGGTAAATATAACATAACCAACCCCAAAACATAATAATAACACCATAGAACAACTACCATATCCACATCATTTTGGAGGCATATTCACATTCACAACCCAGCTCCATGATCATACTATGACCACCACCAAATCATCACTACACCGTTGTAACATAATATTAATCACATCCTCCTGCACAACCACATCTCATCTACTACCCCACCACACTTAAAAATATAGCTACTGTACATCACATCAGTCTCACACACAAAAAATAAAACCACTCCAAAAATAATAGCTTATATCACAACACATCGCATTTTCTTATTTAGAAAAGAAATTTGAACTTATTCAATTCTACTTCTTTTTTAATTGAGTTATCACAGAAGCCAATATATCTTGGGGAATGCATTATATTATCAAAATAAACGTGGTTAGCTGATTATTTATGATTAAAATAAAAAAATCACAATAACAGAAGTTTCAAGGGGGGAGTTTTGGTAGCATAATCATGCCACAAAATGACATTGTTTCTATCAAGGCATTGCACCCATACACAAATAATATCAAATCAAATCCATTAAATTCAATAAAAATATGTGAGAACATACATAAATTTCCCATCCCTCTTTAAATTCAATATAAATCGATTCTCTATAATTTTTAATCCAATCTCATCCTTGTTCACAATATTTAACATTAATAACCCACCCCATATGATACACAAAAAAGGAAAAAATGGAAGCAATCATACCTAGAAGAAGAATCCAATCACCAAGCATGTTGCATTGACACGAGGAACATGTATAGAAGGAAAAATCTTCCAGTGTAGTAGAACCAACTGCAACAACACATTCAAGGAAAGTAATGAAGAATAATTAGGAACATCTTGTATCAAGAGAAAGAATAAGGAATGAAAAAAGAGAATATATATACATTAAAATGGTTAGTTCTGAACCAAATGGAATTTGAAGAGTTTTAGTTCAGAAACTAAATCATATATCATTAAATCCATGAATTTTAGACATTATAAAGGAACCCAGAACATTTTGATACCTAATATATTACTGGACCACTTTGAAATGACTTTTTAAATAATTATGTTTTTCATTAAATATATTTCTCTTCAGAATAGATGTAAAAATGGAAAAAATAGAAAAAAAAGAATATTACGGAAAATGGAAATTAATCAAGACAAGTCACCACTATAAGATTCTCCTCTAATGAGTCACCACTAGTGAGTAACCATCAATGTGTCATAACTAGACTTGTAATAGCTACAATGTTTTATCAACAGATGAGTCTCTTCTCGAGGATTCATCGCCATCGATCCACCACCGTTGAGTCACCACTAAACGAGTCACTTTCCGGCTGAGCTACCATTAGATGAGTCATCAATATATGAGTCACAACCAGCGAGTCTCCTATAGTGAGTCACCTTTATGATGAGCTACAAACAGATGAGTCACTACTAGATGATTCACTATTATGGAGTCACTGCCAGTGGCTCACCAACAGGATGAGCTACTACTAGACAAGTCACTTCCAAAACAGTCACCGTTAGTGAGTCACTACAAGGATGATCTACTTCCAGATGAGTCTCTTCTAGAATTACCAACAATTATAAATAAAAAAAATTCAAAAACTGTTGGAATTGGGAACATTTTTTAATGAAATACAAGGATTAAAACACACCGGACTTCTCTTAGACATCACAAACATTAGAGTTTTGGTAATATAATTGGCCAAAAGTACAATTCCATTACATTAGATACCTCTCAAACTATTCTTTCCCTAAAGAATTCAAAAAAAAATTGGAAAAAATGAGAAGAAGGGTTTGAACAACCATCCCCCAAGATGCCTACCAAGGATCTCATTACACTTGAAAACCTGCCAGCAGTCAAAACTGCACTACCAAACACTTATAACATCTAAATAACCATTCTTTCCTGGAAAACGGAATCATATAATTCCATCCAACATGTCAACATACTACCTTCTCTTCGTGCCATATACTCAATATAATATATTTAATCACATTGTACAAAAATATTTATTGATTATGAATCTTGTATTCATTTTTGTCATCTTGGAAAAATATCACACATCACATAGATCACATCACATCATAAGGAAAACAATTTATTTCAAAAAAACACAAGGGTCAAACATCACATCCCAAAAAATATATATAATGGAAAACTTAAAACAACTCAGGTACTAGGCTCAAATATGGGTCTCATTCTCCCAAGCACTCTCCTCCAGACCCCATTCCACTAAAATGCCCAAACCAGGGGAATGGTTCATCCCCGATAATAAAAATGAAAATTAAATGGGAAGGGAATCGAGGTGAGAGCAATCAACCCATGATCTACCACTAATTATTCTAGATATATTTGAAACACAACACCCACTAGGGGAAAGTGGTTCATAGACATAATACATTAAAATAATCTCCCTATGGTATACCTCTAAAACAGGAATTAGGTGACAAAGATGTCCATAACAAACACATCGAATAATATATATCAATAAATTATGAAAAAAAACATTCAAAAAAATTCATAATTCAATGTTTTAAAACAAGGTCATTCCTTTCAAAATCACTTCTCATTTAAAATAAAATCACATTATATATGAAGACAATTTCCATCTACCAAGTATTTTCAAAGATTTAAATGTTTTATTTCTCAATTCCATTAGAATTAATTAAGAAACAATATAAATTATTATTTTTTGAAAACACATTCCTCTAATTTCAAATCCAACAAACACAAATCATAAAACAATTCAAACCATTTTTATTTTATCAATATTATAATTAAAACTCTAAAACACTATTTGGAAAAATAAATATTTTTTATATGTTTTTATTAAGTCTCTATCAAGTGTTTTCATCACACATACCATGTATTTTCAAATCATTTTTTTGTGTCTAAAATTTTATATATGTCATGTAATGTTGACAAAAAATAGAAGATTGGAACAAAAAAATGAGGTTATAATAACATATTTAATCTAGTTGTAACAAAAAAACATATGGTTAGAACAATCCCTTTTATCCTATTATTAACTAAAAAAATATAAGTTTGGAAAATTCTAATTAATCCATTTTAAAACAAACAAAACATATGTTTTGAACATTCCATTTTCTCATGTTTTAAACAAAACATATCATAAGGTTGGATCAATAAATTCTACATAGTTGTAAAAAATTGATCATATAGTTGGAACAATCCATTATATCAAATTTTAAATAGAAAAACATAAGTTTTCAACCATACAATTCATCTAGTTGTAAAATTTCTCATTTTTAATAATGAAATATTACTCACTAGGAGAATTTTCATGAGTCAATTTTTCATAACACTTCCAAACCAACACATGAAAATATATAGATAGAGATAATTACAGCATACAAATAAAATTAAAATATCCACCACAAACATGTATTGTCCACATTGGGAGGCATTGCATCACCCTCATGGTTCTCAAAATGGGTTTTAATTTAATCTGCCCTGATGCTTGGAAAGAGTTTTCCTTTCTCCATATATTTTAGGTCATAACTAGTTTCATCAATATAAACCCCTTCATAACAAAACCAATAATCATGATAATAGAAAAACCATCTCATCAAATCCTTTATAAAAATATTTAGGCATGGGAGGGAAACCCATTTTCATTAATTTCATGTCTACCAAAAAGACCATTTTAATTTGTTACTGATATTAGGTTGTTATTGTATTTATGAGAGATAAAGTATTCAATTAGTACAAAAATATCAAAACACAAGACAAGTAATCTGACCATAATTTACACACATCTCTATCACTAAAAAACACAACCACTGTCCAAACATACCGACCAACAAAATCATTTACTTGAAATTTCTCATAATCACATCACTTCACTGCCTTACTATCCACACACAACCACACTTTTCACATAACCACATTCTCAATATCATCCTCCACACATCCCCAACTAATTATTAACATTATCATCACACACAAATATTCAAACACACAAATCAAGGAACCTCATATCCTAAGAGAATATATTAAACTAATTGAATGGCACTGACTCATCTGTATAATTTCAATCATTTCAATGAACAATCATTCTCAATTTGGGACAGAGTTTCCCCTTCATATGATTGATGTTTTTAATTTTAAATCAAACAAGGAAAACAACAAGAACAGTTACACAATTTAGCAACACATAGCCTCTCCAATATTTTTCCAGGGGATTAAATTACATCATATAATTTTTAAACATGGGTACATCCACACAATGTTAACTTTTCCTTTAGAACCTAGTTCATTAACCATATAGAATTTATTATCCTCTTATTTAATGGTGAACTTAATAAATTATTCACAACATGGGTAACATAATCTACAACAATCACATCACAATAATGGTTTCCATCCACCATTATTTTTAGCAGGTCATATCAACACTCTGATGAAATGATAATAATGAAACCCAAAAACACCCCCAAAATTTCCAGGTTATCTCTTGTGAAACATCCTACCATGCATTTAAATAGTTTTAAAATTTATCCAAGATAACGATGAAACTGCACAAATGTTTTTATTTTCACCCCATTTTTAACATGATTGAAAAGGACATAATATGATCATATTAATATCAATGAATAAAACTTATAATCAGGATTTGATGTTTTTTACTTGACATGTTCTTATTTTCAATTCAAATACCACATTACATACACATCATCCTTTTAAGATCATTAAAATAAAACATGATTTCTAATGAAAAAAATAAAAACATAACATGTTTTATTACTATGTTTCATGATTTATTACACTAGGATTAAACATTATTTAATCATTTTGATGGACCGGAAAAAAATAATTATATAAAAAAATAAGGATAATATGGTTCTATATTCACATTAAAATGAAACATATTAAATATACTACACGATCAATTCTCTCACACTAGAACTGTTGAAATAATGGGTGCCCTAGACCCAACTATTCTGTGATTTTGATTACCGTATCATGTATACAGTAAGCTATGTAAGAACACAGTTTTTGCTTCAAAAGACTTTGGAATATTCCTGATGTTATTCCAGAGCAGTGCCTTCAGATGGCGTGTGATTCCGAGCCCTGGATTAGCCGGAATTAAATTTTCAGTGCGTTCACACAGAGAACTCTAAATAAATGGGATAACTCCTAAATGGAGTTTCAGATCATAGATCTGAGTGCACAGATGGGTCTGGAATGAGGTGTTTACCCTAGGAACGACATAAAGAATGTCGGCACGGGACGTTTGGACCCCTCACTCGCTTCCAGGATGTTAAAAGGGTAAATTATTTAATTAATTTATTCATTTAATGGTTAAACTCATGTATATCTTAAACGGTGGCTCGGATTGGAAAAACTGAGGGCACCGTTGAGTCCGGAATGTGTTGTTTACCTGAGGAGGGGTGTAACTTTCGCGAGCGCATGCCTTTTGTAAAAAACACCGCCAAGGGAATTTTAATAATTTACCGGCCTCGGTCGTTAAATTTTATAACATTTGAACAGTGCCTCAGATTAAAATTTTGAGACCACTGTTGTGCTCGGAGCATCCTGTTTACCCCAGGTGTGCCCTCCCTTTTTTCTGCGTCGGGAACGGAGTCGGGGGCGTTCCGGGCGGGGGGTTTAAGTGTTTTCTACTTAATAAAACCCCTCCCTCTTCTTATTCTTCTTCTTCTTCTCCTGGACAGAGGCAGGAGGCATCACCCTCCCTCTCCACTTCCACTCCGGCGATGCAGCTCCGGCGAGGCACGACCATTCTAATGAGTCGACGGCGAAGCGTCGGGCTAAGCCCACGAGGTAGGAGGTTTTGTTCCAGTTTTTGAATTCCCGCACCTACATTGAACTAGGAGTTTAGTGCTGTATTGCTGAACGATATTCGATACAAGACCATTGTCGCATAGATTATGTTCTCAGCTTTCTGATGCGTCATTCAGAATTGAATTCCGAGCACCGATGTGATCGCAATCGTCCGCCGAAGTTCTGAGGGTTTTTGGGTTTTTTTTCGGCGTTCGGTGGCTCCAGGTGGAGGCGGTGACTTCAGGACGGCGGCGGCAGCTCCGGGACGGCGGCGGATTCGAGAAGACAGGTGGCGGTGGCCTTTGGCTCGGCGGCGGCAGGCCGACGACACCGGCAGGGCACGGAGAGTGGGGCTGCGGCGTGACCCCTGCGGCGGACCGAGACCTGCGTCCCACGGGTCTCTGTGGAAAAAGGGGACCGGCCATGTTGGCTGGTCGGTGGAGGCGGGCCGCGCCGCACTTCTGGGCCGTGGGCCGGCACTACGGAGTGTGTCGGCCAGCGCAGGCCAGCCAGAGAGAGGCGGACCGGCCAGACCGGGCCGGTCCGTCCCAGGGGTTCCCCCCCCCCAACTTAAAAATTTGAACGCCCGTATCCATTTCTACATACGTCCGTTTTACATGTAGTTTGCGGATGTGTACTCCAAACGTCAAGTTGACCTTTTTGAGATGGTTTTGGGAGTGTTTAATTCCCAAAATGAGGGGCCCCAGAGGCGCGACATGCCATTACGTAGTTTGACTTTTTTCAGGGGTTCGTGTTTTGAGTGGCGTGGACGCATCCGGCATCCATTTTGAGTGCCGTCAGCGGTGTTGGGACCCTGGTTTTAGGGAGAAGCTTTCTAGGTTGGATTCGGGCGTTGAATTCGGAGTTTAGGCATATGCCCCACGACCCGTCGGTTGAGCTGCGAGCAGCGTTCTATAACATTTTCATCGGACGTCCATTTGGGGCGTGCTAGCAGTAAATGTTGGGTGTTTTTCCAAACGAATAGTATTGGCGCATTCTACACTCTCTAATTCTACATGCTGGTGTGGGCCCCGTGAGAGCCGTTTCGGGTGTTGACGGTGATTCCCAGCTTTAACACCGGGTGTCCATTATGGACAGGTGAATAGTCAATCTTATGTACTTTTCTGAGAGGATCGCAATGGTGTGATCTGTTGGAAGCACATCGGGACCAGGATGTGGGTCCCACGCAGCACCGCTCTTGTTCAGGTGTGTCGGTGAACGTCTTTTTTATCTGGATATCCATTGTTCTCAAGTGAGAAGTCTTTTTGGCGTGTTCTTCCATGACGATTACAACGTCGTAATCTGTTTAGGCGAGTGGAGCCTCTTACCTAATCTTATTAAATGTGGAAATATGAAAGGTGATATGGTGGCGGTTCTTCTTGCCGTTTTCGGAAGCTAACCATTGGCGTCAGATCACGTGCACTCCCATGTGAGTGAAGTAATTCTTGAAGAGTTGTGGTTGGGCATACCATAACTGTTGAGGTGGAAAGTTGGAGTTGATACGATTACACATTCACGTTGACATTGGGGGTCGTGTGCACGTTAGCCTTTTGGCAAGAGATGTGGAATACTCTGGGAGTATGTGAAAACGTTGGGAGGTAAATGTACTCTTTTGTACCTGAGAACGTTTGTGCGCTTGGTTGGAGTTGACTTGGGGCCATACGTAGTGTGGGACTCAGGTGCGTGATGTGTTCCTCTTTACGTACTTTTGACCTCTCGTGATGTAGAGGGTTCCTCGGTTCTCATCTGTTGACTAGTAGGGTTTATTTTTCCCCTATCTCTATTTTTGTTTGGTTTAGACCTGCAGGGTTGAATGGTTTCCCCTAGTTTTGTTCTGGAGTTGGGTGGTTGCACGATTCCCACTCTGAGATCTGTTGGCCAGTGTTTTACCATCCAGTAGAAAAGGCCAGATCAGATCTAGGCTTACCCTCCAGCAGGGCCGGGCAGTGCATTACTCATCAGCTACTTCGGGATTACCCTCCAGCGAGGCTGGGCAGTGGGTCACTCATTTACTTCTCAAGGTTTACCCTTCAGTATAGACTGGGTAATGGGTCACCCGACGACTCTTGAGGGTCTACCATCTAGTAGGGCTGGGCAGTGGGTCTCCTGTCGTCTTGTTCCAGGTCTACCCTCCAGTAGGGCTGGGCAGTGGGTCGCCTATCATCTTGTTCCAGGTCTACCGTTCAGCAGGTCTGGGTAGTGGGTCGCATGTCGACTTCTTCTAGGTCTACCCTCCAGCAGGGCTAGGCAGTGCGTCTCCTGATGATGTATTAGGGTTTAACCTATAGCAGGGTCGGGTCGTGGGTCACCCGATATCTTATTATGATCTTACCCTCCAGCAGGGCTAGGAAGTGGGTCACCCGTTGGCATTTCAGACTCATCCCTTCTTATGAGGCTAGTCGGTGACTTATCTTTGTGACTACCGGAGGAGGACCTTTGGTTGTATGGGTTAGTGATGTCACAACTTTTCCTTGAGCAGATCTCTCAGTTGTGTGGTAGTGATGAGGTGTGGTTTGACGTAACCCAGAACTCCAAAGTACGGGGGTAACTGTCCCCCATCGAGATGCGTCCTTGGGACGCGACCTAAACCGTTCAGGCGAGTCAGTGCTACCCAAAGCGGATAGTGTCATGGTGCAGTGATTTGAGCCACTTGACATGCAGTTCGGGGCAGACGTGTGGGATGCTGGGCATCGATGGTGTTTACTTCTGGGACAATTGGAAACTCACTTTCTAGGGTTGAGCTATGGGATGTAAAACCCCTTAAGATCTTGTTTGGGCTTCTTGTTTGAGCATATGGATATGTATATAACTTTTTCTAGTACCCACTTCTTGGGTTTGGTTACTCTCCTTCCAGGAGAGGCGATGACGTGTGGGGTATGCCACGTGCTTTCCATGTCTAGATTTTTGTGGTTGGATGATTCTACTCTCCTGCTATAGGTAGCAAAGACTCGATGGGAAGTTCATCTTTCACCATTACAAGCTCCTTGTGACTGGACGAGTCTACCTTCTTTACTCTTATTGGGTTGAGCTGGACTCTTTACTTCACTCCTTGTTGTACACTTACTGCACTCTCGGTTGTACCCCTTTACTTTTCCCTGGTCCCTCTACTTCCCACCTTTCTGTACCTCCTTTATTTCTCCCTCGAGCCTTTGGTGTATCCTACTGAGTATTTTTATACCCACCCCTACTTGGGCTTTTCTCGAACATGGTGTGACCATGTAGACGACGGACAGGTTAGTCGTGACTTTAGTGGAGCTTAGGAGTTCATGAGCGTGGACCGCGTGTGGTGGTCGGAGTTGGGTTCTATGTGGGGGACCCTTCCAACTGCTTACTTTTTGTTTACATGTTACCGGGTTGTGGCACGTTTTTGGTTGGGTGTGTGTTTTTTCCCTTTTCTTTTCAGTTTACTTTCATTACATGCTTTATACTTTTAGAGGCCGATTCACATTTTGGTTTATTTATTGTTGTTGGTACTTTGCATTTCTTTTTACTCTAAACTTTTTCATTGATTGTTCTATGTGTGTTTATACAGGTACTTAGGAAAAGGCCTCCCCGAGTTGTTGTGCCTTCGGCACTGGTCACCAGACCCTGGCCTATGGAGGCGGGCATTGGGTAGTTGCGGCTCGAGCCTGGGTAGGGTCAGGTCGTGACAAAGTGGTATCAGAGGTGGTTCATTCCGTGGGACCTTGTTTGGATGTCCCTAAAATGGAATTGGTTGGGATTTAGGGAAACAATGTTAACGTGTCTCGAGAGCGGCTCTCAGGACAGGGAGTCCAGTGATGGTGCGGCAACCGACGTATCCATTCACGAGGACCTTGATAACCTGCTTTTCGACTCGGCATGCTGAGACATTTGTTGCAGGGAAAATTTGTTTTGGGAATCACCTGGGATTGAGTCTTTGACTATCTTTCTTGAGTCAGCTCCCCATAATTTTTTTTGATGTTATATAAATATAAGCTAATCTGACCGTGAAACTCCTTGATAATATTCAGGATGTCTCCGCGAAGACATCCCGCCATGATACCCGCTTTGGTTCATGACGACAACCCTGTGAGCTACAAGGTCTCAGTCCAAGAACCATCATGCGAGCCCCATTCTCCGGGTGGAACGGTAGTAGGACCCCCACCTGTTGAGCAGCAGACAGTTTCCGCAGAGCAGACTGAGAATGATCATAGGTTGAGCGTGCACTGTGAGTTCCAGTGGCAGAGACCGCTGAGGTTCAGTGGTGAGCCAGACCCTCAGGCGGCATAGGTTTGGCTCGAGACAGTGGTTCGCATCTTCAGGCTTGTGTAGATGCTAACAGATCTAATGGTGGCTTTGGTAGCCAACCTTTTCCGTGGAGCAGCTTAGCATTGGTGGAGTCCGATGACTCAGTTTCTTGACGAGTGGTCGCTTTCGTGGGATGACTTTCTGTTGTTGTTTCATGAAGATTTTTTTCCCTCTTGCTTATGCTCCATTCGGATTCATGAGCTCCTACAGTTTTAGGAGGGAGGGATGATGGTGGCAGAGTACGCGGATAGTTTCGCAGACCATGCATGCTTTCACCCAGACATGGTCCATGACGACAACATATGAGCGCGAAAGTTTGAGCAGGGTCTCCATCAAATGATTCGTGCTGTCATTGTACCCTGGGGAATTTCCACATATGTCAGGGTTCTAGAGCAGGCGCTGGTGATTGAGAGATTCCTCACACGATCTATTGTTTGTGGTTGCAGCAGGCACGTTGGAGCCGAAACGTCTACCGCAGCTAGCGGGCGTCGGCAAGCAGAACCTCGACACCGGTGGCTTTCTGAAAACCAGACCTAGGGGCGTGGTTGTACACCATGGTGGCTTCAGAGGGCACAAGTGCAGACCAGAGAGATTCCATGCTATGCTTGTGATGGGCGAGGAAACATGTCACAGGACTGCCCGGCCAGGTGCACTGAGAATATCGGCAGGTTGCATGTGCACCACCACGATAGAGGTAGCGCCGTGATCGGAGTAGCGCCCAGAGAGGTGGTGCTAGTAGAGGAGCGTGAGGAGCTGGTAATGGGGGACGACTTTACGAGGTCTTCCCATCATCACTAGGCGGTCCACGTCAGGCTCTAGGAGATGACAGTTGGGACCGCGGTTAGCCGCGAGCTTTGGATGTCTACGATCCTGCGGAGCATGAGGTGGTAAGAGGTATTCTCTACAACCCTTCTACTTTTTGAAGTAGAGTTGTTAGACTCTGTCTGTGAAATGTTTTTATTTCTCCCTGCTCCTTGTTTTAGGTGTTACCAGGGTGACGCAGGGCGTCGGGTGTAACCCTGTGTTGGTAGAGTAGAAGTTGTGTGACCTTCCTCTTTAGTCGATGGGGTCGACTCCATCACTCTCTGATCGTGTAAGAGAGTCTTGGTTGAGATACATCTACTGTGAATCATTGCGAGACTACATATCCATGGGTGTTTCACCATATGGATATTCTAATGTCTGGAATCATCAGGCCTTGTTCCGAGTGCGGGTGGTGATTCCAGTCGTGGCCTGCGATGTAGGGGTTCAATCAGGGAGGTGAACTACCCCCGAGAGCCTTCGGGCCGTTTTAGACCATGCAGGGGGATGGCGAGGTTGATTACATCCTTGCCCAAACCCCAAAGTTTGGAGCGGGTGCACGACATCTCTCACGTGGCTTACCCAAGAATAAGTGTGTGTGCTTTTGTGCACAACATTGGCAAGGGAATACCTCGCGTGAACAGATCAAATCATTTGATTTGTGTGTGGTGATGCAGGACTGTGCAAGAGTTCTTCTGGGTATGGGAGAGCCATGTGTGGGCTTGGTACCCTGAGTTGTTCCCTAGTTTTGCTTTTTAGGGATGAAAAAATGGAGGAGGGAATGATGTAAGAACCCATTTTTTTCTCTGAAAGACTTTGGAATATTCTTGATGTTTTTTCAGGGCAGCACCATCAGACGGCGTGTGATTCTGAGCCCCGGAGTGTCCATAATTAAATTTTTAGTGCGTTCACACTAAGAACGCCAAATATATGGGATAACTCCTAAAAGGAGTTTCAGATCAGATATCTGAGTGCATGGATGGGTCCAGAATGGGATATTTACCCTAGTAATGACATAAATCATATCGGCGAGGTACGTTTGGACCCCTCGCTCTCTTCCAGAAGATTAAACGGGTAAATTATTTAATTAATTTATTTTTTTAATAGTTAAACTCAAATATCTCATAGACGGTGGCTCGGATTAGGAAACTGAGGGCACCGTTGAGTCTGGAACTTGTCGTTTACCCTAGGAGGGGTGTAACATTCGCGGACGCAGGCCTTTTGTGAAATACGCCACCAAGGGAATTTTCGTAATTTAGTGGCCTTGGTCATTAAATTTTATAACTTTTGAGTAGGGAATCAGATTAAAATTATGAGACCACCATTGTGTTCGAAGCGTTGTGTTTGCCCCAGGGGTGCCCTCCTTTTTTGTATGTGTCGGGAGCGGAGTCGGGGGCGTGCCGGGAGGGGGGTTTAAGTGTTTTCTACTTAAACACACCCCCACCCTCTTCTTCTTCCTCTTTTTCGCTTGGAAAGTGGCAAGTGGCAGCCCCCTCCCTCTCGTCTTCCACTCCGTAGAGGTAGCTTTGATGATGTGTGGCCATTCTGGCGGTTCGACGGCGAAGCGTCGGGCTAAGCCAACGAGGTCGGAGGTTTTGTTTCCATTTTTAAATTCCTGCACCTATTTGAACTTGGATTTTAGTGTCTAATTGCTGCCTGATATTTGATCCATATCCATAGTCGCGTAGATTATTTTCTGAGCTTTCTGAGGCTTTTTCCGGAATTGAATTCCGAGCTCCAAGATGATCGCAATCGTCCGCAGAAGTTCTGCTGGTTGTTGGTTTTTTTTTCAGCGTTCGGCGGTTTCCGGCGACGGCTTCGGGACGGCAGGCGGCAGCGGCTTTCAGCTCGGCGGCGGCAGGCAGAGGGCGTTGGAAGGGTGTGGTGAGCGGGGTCGTGACGGAACCCCGGCAGTGGACCAAGACCCACGTCCCGCGGGTCTCTGTGGAAAAAGGTGACCGACCATGTCGGTCGGTCGGTGGAGGCGGGCCGCGGGGCATCATGAGCGAGGCAGATCGGCCGGACCGGGCCGGTGCATCCCAGGGGTCCCACCCCCCCAACTTAAAAATTCAGACGCCCATATCTTTTTCTACGGATGTCCGTTTTGCATGTCATCTGCGGTAGTGTACTGCTGATGTCAAGGTGACATTTTTTAGATGGTTTTTGGAGTTTTTAATTCCCGAAACGAGGTGCCTCAGAGGCACGACACGCCTTTATGTTGTTTGATTTTTTCCAGGGGATCGTGTTTTGAGCGGCGCGGACGCATCCGAGGTCTGTTTTGGGCGCCATCAGCGGTGTTGGGACCATGATGACGGGGAAAATCTTTCCAGGGTGGTTTTGGGCAGTGAATCCGGAGTAGAGGCGTGGCCCCCATGGCCCGACATTTGAGCTGCAAGCAGCATTAAGTTACTTTCTCATCGTACGTCCGTTCGGGGGCATGCAAGCAGTCGATGTAGGGTGTTTTTTCGAGGGCGTCGTATTGGCGCAGTTTGCCCGCTCTAATTCCGCATGCTGGTGCGGGCCCCGCGAGGGCCGTTTCAGGTGTTGACGGTGATTCCCAGAATTAACATCAGGTGTCGGTTTTGGATAATTGAATAGTCTATATTGTGTACTTTTCTGAGAGGATCACAACGGTGCGATCCGTTGGCAGCTCTTTGGGACTGAGATGCGGGTCCCACCCAGCACCGCTCATGTTCAGGTGTGTCAGAGCACGTCTTTTTTCTCTGGATATCCGTTCTGCTCATGTGAGCAGTTTTTTGACATGTTTTTCTGAGAGCATTGCGATGGCGCAGTTCGCCTGACCTTTTTCGGGGACGTGGTGTGGGTCCCACTGGACCTGACTACGGTGAATAGTACCTTTTTCACCAGGGGTCTGTTTCGGGCGATTGAGTAGTCAATCCCATGTGTTTTTCCGAGTGGTTCGTAGTGGTGTGATCTGTTTGTTCAGTTTCGGGATCTTGGGGTGGGCCCCACATGGGTTGGTTACGGTGAATAGTTCATTTTTCCCTGGTTGACCATTTCGGGCGAGTAAATAGTCTATCTCACGTGTTTTTTCATGAGGATTACAATGGTGTAATCTGTTCAGGTGAGCGGAGCCTCGTACGTGATCTTATTAAATGTAGAAATATGAAAGGTTCTCCGGTGGCGGTTCTTCTTGCCGTGTTCGGAAGCGAACCCTTGGTGTGGGATCACGTGCACTCCCGTGTGAGTGAAGTAATGCTTGAATAGATGTGGTGGGTTGTGCCTTATCCGCTGATGTGGAAGGTTGGTGTTGATATGATTATGACTTCGTGTTAACGTTGGGGGTCGTGTGCATGTTAGCCTTTGGGCTGGAGACGTGGGATACTATGGGAGTATGCAAAAATGCTAGGAGGTACATGTGGTTGTTTGTACTTGAAAACGTTTGTGCTCGTGGTTGGGGTTTACTTGGTGCCATATGTCATGTGGGCCCCAAGTGCATGTCGTGTTCTTCTTTACGTACTTTTGACCTCTCGCGACATAGAGGGTTCCTAGTTTCTCGTCTGTTGACTTTCATGGTTGAGTTTTCCCCTGGCTCCGTTGTCGTTTGGATTAGACCAGCATGGTTGAGTGGTTTCCCCTGGTTTTGTTCTGGAGTTGGGTGGTTGCACGATACCCACTCCGAGTTCTGTTGGCTAGTGTTTTACCCTCTAGTAGAAATGGCCAGAGCAGATCCGGGTTTACCCTCCAGTGGGGCTGGGCAGTGGGTTACTCATCGACTTCTTCGGGTTTACCCCTAGTGAGGCTGGGTAGTGGGTTGCTCATTTAATTCTCAGGGATTACCTTCCAGCAAAGACTGGGAAGTAGGTCACCGGACGAATCTTGAGGGTCTACCCTCTAGAAGGGTTGGGCAGTGGGTCGCATGTCGTCTTGTTCCAGGTCTACCCTCCTGTAGGGCTCGGTAGTGGGTCGACTGTCGTCTTGTTCTACGTCTACCCTCCAGCAGGGATGGGCAGTGGGTTTCATGTCGACTTATTCCAGATCTACCCTCCAGTAGGGCTGGGCAATTGGTCGCCTGATGATGTATTAGGGTTTACCTTCTAGTAGGGTTGGGCAGTGGGTCAACCGATATTTTATTATGATCTTACCCTCCAGTAGGGCTGGGCAGTGGGTCACCCATTGGCATTTCAGACTCATCCCTTCTTATGAGGCTAGTTGGTGACTTTTCTCCATGACCACTGGAGCGGGACCCTTGGTTGTACAGGTCAGCGATGTGACAGCTTTGGCTTGAGAAAAGATCTCAGTTGTGTGGCAGTGAAGAGGTGTGGTTTGACTTAACACGGAACTCTCAAGTACGAGGGGTGCTTTCCTCACCAAGACGCATCCTTGTGATGTGACTTAAAACCGTGCGGGTGATTCAGTGTTTCCCAAAGGGGATAGTGTCAAGGTGCAGTGATTTGAGCCCCTTTAATTGCAATTCGGGGATGACGTGGGGGTTGCTGGGCATCGATGGTGTTTACTTCTGGGACTATTGGCAACTCACTTTCTTGGGCTGAGCTATGGGTTGGAGATCCCCTTACGATATTTTTTGGGCTTCTTTTTTGAGCATATGGATATGTATATAACTTGTTATACTAATCACTTCTTGGGTTTGGTTACTCTCCTTCCAGGAGAGGCGAAGACGCGTGGGGTATGCCACGTGCTTTTAGTGTCTAGATTCTCGTGGTTGGACGATACTACTATCTTGCAATAGGTAGTGAATAATCGACGGGAAGTTCATCTTCTCACTATTTCTAGCTCCTTGTGTCTGGACGAGTCTACCTTCTTTCCTCTTGTTGGGATGATCTGGACTCCCTACTGCACTCCTTGTTGTACTCTTACTGCACTCTCAATTATACCCCTTTACTTTTCTCTGTTCTCTCTACTGCTCACCCTTCGGTACCTCCTTTGTTGCTCCCTCGAGCCTTAGGGGTTTCCTATTGAGTATTTTTATACTCACCCCTTCTTGGGATTTGCCAGCACATGGTGTGCCCTTGAAGACGACAGATAGGTTGGTCGTGACTTCAGTGGAGCTTAGGAGTTCAAGAGTGTGGACCGTGTGTGGTGGTTGGAGTCGGGTTACAGGTTGGGGACCCTTCCAACTGTTTAGTTTTTTTTCACCTATTGCCGAGTAGTGAAACTTTTCTGGTTAGGTGCATGTTTTGCCCCTTTTCTTTTTGGTTTACTTTGAGTACGTGCTTTGTACTTTTATAGGTCAAGGCACATCGTGGTTTATTTATAGCAGTTGGTACTTTGATTTTCTTTTTTACTCTGCACTTTCGCATTGAGGGTGCTGCATGTGTGTGTACAGGTACTTAGGCAAAGGCCTCCTTGATTTGTTGTGACTTCGGTGCTGGTCACCATCCCCTGGCCTTTGGAGGCAGGCTTGGGTTAGTTGTGGCTCAAGCCCGGGTAGGGTCGGGTCATGACAAGTTATTAATGATGTCATCTTACCATTATATTGTAGAATTTTCTGCGTCCACTATAGAAATGGAAATTTCCAATGATTAATTATCGTATCGAAAGGTTATAGTAACTCCCAGGATATAATGAGAACCTCTAGATACTATGACATTAATCTTAAATATATGTTCTATGGTCTAGATACATCTTAATAATTGAACATAGTAGATGTTTGACCATTAGGTGTTGGGGGCTCATAAGCATTGAGACTTCTTCTCATGAAGTTCACACTTGGTGATCTCCAGTAGCGAGATCATGAGATCTAACCCGCCAATATGAACTCCACATGTTTTGGGTGTTATTGGACGTTCCTATCTATGATCATGTGTAATGGTATCCTAACTTGATTTCATTACCAATGTATGTCATTTGATCGTGTATTTTTATGCGAGATGAAAACCATAGCAATGAAGTCGTGGCGAGGTAGTTTGTGTCAGGTGCGTCATCGGTGGCATGACACTGGTTGAATGGTCAAGAAAGGATTTGTCACTTCCGGGTTATGGAAGTTATATATCTATGGCCATGTTGATATGGATGGAAGTACCTTTATAAGACCATGGCCATGGCAGTCGAGGGTATGTCCATCCAGTTACATTAACAAACAATAAACAAAGAAAAGGGTGATGCCACAAGAGTGTGTCCTGCTTTATGAGATATTACCGACAAAGAGATTATATTACACAGTACATGTTCGTAGGTTGGTTTTCGCTGTTGTGAAAATCCTTATTTCCTTAGGGGACATGATGGGTTGCTAGATCCCGCTCTTGGTCACTGAATAGTATTCACAGCTGGTGAAATAAGGGCCTACATGGTCACACACAATAGCGTACTCAAAGATCTGCCCTATTCAGTTGAATAAGTGTTTTGGACATGGCGGGCGCCACCACATGGGTATGAGATTTTTCCAAAGTTAAAAGATCACCAATGCAATAAATAAATTCATATTATTCGAGTTTACAATAATGAATAATGAATTTATTTATTTAATGTATTTACGAGTTTTATAAAATACATGAAAAAATATTAATTCACGAATATTAAATTATTCAAGGTTTAATTAATATTTATGGGAGCAACGAGTCGAGTTAATTGCTCAATTATTATCATGCAATATATTTTAATATATTTCAAGTAAATGATAATAAAAATTATGGCTCAGTTTAGTAGTCGTAAAATGTCATTGATAGTGCGTTAAGTATTCGGGGTCAGCAAGGTGATACCGAGCATTTTCATTGAGCACTATATATAGAAGAGGAGGGGCATTTTCCAAAAACTTTTCTTGGAGCTTCTCTCTCCTCTTCTCTCTCCCACACTCTAGAGAGAGATGCTCTAGATCCAAGGAGCTCGGATAGGTCTCTCTCTCGGGCATCACTAGCAAAGCGATGCAGTGATCATTGGAACGTTGAAGGCATCATTGGTATTCCGTGATAGCACCCGGACTACGATAAATGGTGCTCCAACGAATTCGTTGAAGTGCATGTGGACGATCTCTAGGAATTTGGCTTCGGATTCTTCGAGCAGCGATCGCCAACGATGAGAAGACTTCCTGCGCATCTTCGGATCTAAACAATCTATTTTATGGTTTATGATTGTGCTTAAAATCCTCCATGTGTGGTCCTCGGCTTTGACCGAGATGCTTTGCACAAACCTCCGCAAGTTCACATCGAACGACGGTGGAAATTTTTTAAAAAAACCCTCCTATTTGGGCTTCCGCTGCACGCCCGGTTCCAAGAAGAACAACCCAAGATACCGTAGAAATGATTCCATCTATAATCAGATTCCCTTTAAAAACAAGTCAGGAAAAAATATGTTCGGTAGGATTATTTTATAACATAATATTCCTTTTAAAATGTAAAAAATGATGATTAATCTTCTTAATAGTTATAATTATCAAAAAATTAGTAGAAATCATGATTATAATTTTCCAAAATTTAGAAATCAATGTCATGTGAAGTTTTACCCGACATAAGATTACAACATATAGTTATATCCATAATGTATAACATAGATCTTGATAAAATAAGGGTTGTGTTATCTTTTCATGGTTTCTATGTTCAACGGAATTTATCATTACATAATATAGACATTTTCTGATATTTCAAATTTAAATTTGTAAATCCACATTTTACAATATGTCAACGAAACATTCTTATGAATAATTTTAAATATGAAATTGTAAATAAAATATTAACTCGCATGGAATCTTGAATACATCAAATCGTGGTTTTGAAATAATTTATTTTATCATTCCATTTTGAAATCTACATCATTGATTTATTATTCATAAAGGTTATTAAATTTATTCAATTTATTAATACAATAATCTTGATTCAAAAAAATTTAAAACCATAAAAAACAATATGGAATGTTATACATTTCTAATAAACGAAACAAGATACAATTCATTAATAATCATGCAATAATAGGAAGGGAAACTAGACATTAAAACCGCAAGATGGTTTCAAACAAAATAATCCATGATGGTTATCCATCATAATACTCGTTAATTTTATATTATATAAATAATTACAGAAAAAATAAAACAAAATTTTTTAAATAATACGACAAGAAAATTCCATGAAATACACATAAAATATTAGGATTATATTAATTAATTTTAACATTACAAAATTAAGGCAATTCAAATAAGAACACAAGTCATAATTATGCATGTACCTATCGGAGGTCTTTACCCTAAATTTGGTGTCACTTCCCATGGCCATTTGATAGGCTCAACATCCATACATCTTGTCATGAGGGCCCCTAAAATCATGTTTACTAGCCAGTTTTCCTTAGACTATGTCGCGTACCAAGATCATCTACCACTATTTCCCAACCAACCCATGCATTCCTCACTGTTCCTAACTCAATAATATTCCCTATCACTCTATCAGAATATCTAATACCACTTTATCATAACCCCTATAGCCAAAGATACCCCTCATGGAATGGATGTGAAGAACAAGAGCTAATTCCCCCCCCCAAGGCCTACCTTGTGTAGGCCTTGGGTTGGTGACCATCACCAAGGCTGTACAAATCTCACAATATGGGAGGTATTACCATCTATTAGAAAATTATATTGGAAGATAAGATGTATCATCCTTAGTCAAATCCATTAAAAATATAAAATAAATCAAGGTTTCCCTATAATTAATTTATAAATAAAAACTCCTACATATAAAATTCTCCATATAAAATCCCAAACAAAACTATAGCTAATGAAGTGACACAACAATAACTCCCAAGGTATGAACTAGAAATGTTCAGCATTGTCCACAATGTCCTCTTGAAATCCTATATATAGTTTCTATATATGTCGGGGTATCATGTTAGTTCACTTTGTAGGAAATCTAAGGCCTCTAATGAACAACTGAAAAGATCATACTATGATGCCCATGTGAATGTTTTATAACTAAAAACACCTAAACATGTATAATAACCAAAAAAACCAGATCAAGGCTCACTTTCCAAAATGAGACATCTAAATATAATAATATACACTATGAATAAATTCAATGATTAGGAAACCTACATCACCTTCCCAATGATTAGCCACTCTCACACCACATCAATAAATGTCCTACAACTCCCAATTCTTAGGAATATATAACATCGCATCCCTCCCATACAAACCTGATCCTTCACTACCCATAACATCCCACACGCTCATAGCTAGTCAATCGCAACACATCACATCCCACTCGCATAGACATGGTTTATCAAAACATATCACATCATGCGTGCACACACTTGGTCCATGTCAACACATCTCATCCTGAAGACACCTAGGATAGTAAAACACATATCATCTCGGAGACACCTGTTACAAGACATCACCACATGACCAAAGATAATTGGGCCATCATAGTCACTATGTAATTCACCAACAGACCTTCATCTATCAAATCTTGTGAAATACCTACCTCACTTGGAAGAGGGAGGATGGAAGATTAGGATGACATCCCTCCATCCTCCCACCAAGATGTTGGAAAAGACACCCCAATTTTATGATGAGGGTGTTGGAACATAGTGAACAATGTGGATGGGGTGAATATATAAATTAGAAGAACCTAAAATGTATATACATATAGATATACTGCACAAAATTCCATCATGTGGGATTATAAAATGAACTAACAATCTCACAGAATCGACACAATTGTTGGCACCTATAAATTAATAATAACACAAAAAACAAAAAACATGATACATATTATTGAATTTAATCCATTATCCAAAGTCTATGTTTATCAATAAATTCACATTATTTTCCTATTTAATTTATGTAGTCAACATTCTTTATCATCTCATTTCATTAGAAAAAATTCCTTGAATAAAAATTCCAGCCCATTATTTTGTATATAAACGTTAAAATGTTAATCAACATAGCCCATCATCAATATCATCATTACTGATACCCATTGAAATAATTAACATGCAATATTAATTCTATTAATACTTGGGTAAATATAACATAACCCAACAAACATCATAAGCTCAACACTATATCCCAAATAATATATCCACATAATTTTATATCCATATTCACTTTCACATCCCTACTGCATGACCATACCACAACCACCATCATAGCCCCACATCACAAATGTACCCTAACGACAATCACATACACACTACACAACCACATCTCATCCAATTACCCTACATAGAAATCAATATAGCTACAATATTGCCCCAACCCCAGAATCCCAGAGCTGGTGCATTATTTTATTACATTGGCATGATTAATGGAATCATGTCCCAAAGGACAAATCAGTTTAGCAGTCTGGGAAACAAGATACATACATAAGTTAGATATTACCACATAAAAATAAATTCAAAACTAATTCATTCCTATAGAACCATCCATGTATTCGAGATTATGCCTACAAGTCACTAATAACTAACTTCTCCATATCATGGGAAAATGAAACATAAGAAAGGGGTGAGATCAAACAATCAGTAAGCGTAAGAAATTCAATGGAATATAACATAATCATTAGGCATGATGAATAATTCAAAACAGATTATTTTAAAAATAATAAAAATGTTCTCATTATGGTAGGAATATGAGCTGAGTAAATATTTCCATAACAATAAATAGTCATGGGTATTCTACTTGTCAAATAACCACATGAAAAATCATTATTATTTTCATAATGAGGGAATGTATAATGGTGAACATTCTGAATCATTTTGTCAAGGCCTCATCCAAGAGGTCTAAAAACGATTAAGGCCACGACAAAAACCATATATCAAATTGGGAAAGGCCTCATCCAATTCCATGTCTAATTGTCTCATGAGACCTACCGATTCACCGAGGAGCTATAATGGGATCCACCTGTCACATACTATGTCCAATACATTCCTCATATGAAAAGGTTGAAACATAACACAAACATTTGTATTAAAACTAGCATACGAAATGTCCATACTTTTACCATAATCCATGAATGGTATAAAAATAAATCATCCACATTCAAACATATCACAAAATATTGAATAAAATATGGATTATTTGTAACATAATAAATAATCTTCAAACAAGTTTAAAACCCATCAAAGGATGTTGACATAGATTAAATGAAAACTATTTGAATGAAATATCTCGTTCTATTTTGAAACCATTCATGAGTCACATAATTATAAAAGAAAACAATTTTTTTGAAAACATTCTTATAAGATTGTCAGGGAAGCTTCGATGATGTTATAACAGCGGAAAATAGCCTCACCCACCATATAAGTTAAAAACACATTCTTACGTTAATTTTGTCAAAATGGTTATAAGGTACCTTGTTTCAAAAACGACAGAAATATTCCTTTCAAAAACATAAAGTAAAATAAGGGTATAAATGACCTTAACCCATAGTAAGTTAAATAGTAATTTTTTTTGAAATATATTATTAAGAAAACATGTATGTGGATGATAAAGAAGTCACAGTATACACTAACATAAAAACAACCTTGGATAATAAAGAGATTGTGAAATTAGCCTTTACCTTGTAATTTTACTTAGTTGATGGTATGTTAACCTAATGTATAATAGTTAAAACATTGTTATTAAATTATAAAATTACTATTTACATAAATATGATATCACTTATGATCCTCTAATATTGTTTTGTTAATAATATTTCAGTAGTATCATCATTTCATGTGTTAAGTGATTCGTTTTCCATTATAAGATTGGTTACATAAGCTGTGTTTGTTATGGAGAGGATGTATTTGATTCATACAAAGAATTATATCTTTTTCATAAATATTATTTTTAATAATAAATTGAAAAATTATTCTATAATGATTACGATGGGGACCGAATCTCATCGTGTTCCTGGAGTTGGTAATCCTTACGTACGGACGATGGATAATATCATTACATTGACGGTGAACTCATATGTGATTGGAAGGTATATCGTAGATACAGAATCATTAACATGTTATATTTATTATTTAAATTATTTATACCCATTATTATAGCCATCCAAATAATGAAGTCTTTGAATAACAAACTACACCACGATATGGAGACGATAAGCCGTACGTACGCACGTATGGTGACATTGTCATTCATATGACAGATAGAATAATGAATATGGTGGTAACATTTTTATAATAAACTCACATTTTATATAAGATACTGGAGTTATTATTTTATAATGGAAACAAAAAATAATGATGAAGTGGAAGAAGAAAATAACTTGAAAGAGGTGATGAAATATTTTCCTCTTCTTCGGGTTCTTCCTTTTGATTTGATAAAAAGGGCTCCTTATGGTGCATTTCTGACCAAATTAAGGCCTATAAGATGAATTTAGGAAGGTTGGGAGGATATTTGGGTAGCGTTTTTCCAATAAAATGTCTTTGGAGGTGTGAAATAAAGAGAAGGGGAAGAGCCCATTTATAAGAGAGGTGAAGGTCACATTAGGAAAAGATTGAAATATTATTTTATAATAAAATAATTTTGGGTTTCTAATTTCTCCAAATTGAATTATTTAAAGGATAAGGTGGGGATGGTTTGAACACCTCTCAAACAATAGGTTTTAGAAAGGTTTAGGTAATCATATTAACCTTGTCTTTTACATTTAACTCATACTTAAATAGTTT
This sequence comes from Viscum album, assembly GCA_963277665.1. Lineage (NCBI taxonomy): Eukaryota > Viridiplantae > Streptophyta > Magnoliopsida > Santalales > Viscaceae > Viscum > Viscum album. Next base: position 54,624 of record CAUJRU010001404.1, read on the forward strand.
AACATTTAACATTTCTCTTTGAAATTTTATATTATATGTTTAATAAAATTACAATAACAAGCCAAGAGAACCTCAAGTGGTTGGTCATTAATATATATAAAATTATCTAAGTCCATTGGCTGATCCATATATTTTTAGGAATATTATATAAATAAATAATATAATATTTGTTTTAAAATTCAATTATGTCAATTTTGACACTATTTTGTATTTGATTATTCTGACAGCCATAAAAACATTATCAGTTTGACTAAAATTTATTTAACCAACCCTAAAATGTAATTATAATTTATAAAATTAGTTTAATTCCTCAGAAGTCTCAATTTGAATTTATTTGGATATTTATAATATCAATTTTTTCATATTTCATTAATAAGGTAATTATTGCATCATCATTATGTCATAAATAAATTAAATTATTTAATATCTAAAAATTATAAATAAAATATTATTATGTATGAAATATTATTAAATTTCTAATTAATATTTATAGTTTAATTTATATTGAGTGTAACCGTATATTAAAAATGTAGTAGTTATTAAGTATTGAATTCAACTCTTCTAACTCTTCTTTAAATAAAATAAAAATAAATTCTCTAATCTAATCCAAGTCGACCAAAGTGGATCATATTTTATTCCTATTGTTGATTTTGGTCGAATTACACTTATCTAATAGAATTAGGACATGTTTTAGGGTAATTATGATATCATTTTTAACTTTAATTACCCTATTTACTTTTATCCGTGGTAAATAGAAGTAAACAATTACTATTCACAAAAAATTATTTTTATCTTATTGAACCCAATTTTAATTACTAATATTAAACATGTATCTAGTATTTTTGAAATTCAACTCACATAATCGGTAAAATTATGTTTTATGAGAATTTGGAAATGCCCATAGGAGGTGGGTAAAAGACGGTAAAAAATTCAATAAAATTTCAACATCTCGAAACTCATTATAAAATGACTAAATAGAATTAAATTGAACTTATATAGAAATTATGTATCTATTTTGAACTAAAATAAATTTAAATAAATAAATATCTATTTAAATAAAAATTTGTTTTTAACTAATAACAAATTGTTTTTCACTATTCATAAAAAATTGAATGTTTTCAAAAAAATACAAAAAATTCACCCAAAGCTAATTTGGATATTCCAAATTCTAAAATGACGTCCATTTTTATAAATAAAATTTATAAAATTTCAAAATGTGGGTATTACAATTCATATCAGCTAGTTTGATCGGTCTCGGTGTGTTAGAATCTCGAAGTTGCGTACAATGAAAGCTATTGCATTATTCGAAGGGAAACGTACCGTTGAAGCCGGGGGTGTCACATTATTCCCTCCTTAAAATAAATTTCATCCTAGGAAATTTTATAATACTACCACACTAAAAGATTCGGGTGGTTCTTCATCATAAGTTCCTCTGGTTCGCACGTTGCCACTTCCATCTTATGGTTTCTCCATAGAACCTTTACCTGACGAGTCGTCCGGTTTCTCAGAACTTGTTCTCTTGTATCAAGAATATTAATGAGTTCTTCAAAATAAGACAGATCATGTTCCTGTTAAATTTCCACATAGTTGTGTAAAATCATTGGGTTAGGCATGTATTTTCTCCACAGTGATACATGGAACACATTGTGAACTTTAGATAGTCATAGTGGAATTGCCAAAAAGTAAGCTATAGCCCCAATTCATTATTGAATATTGAATAGTCCAATGTACCTAGGACTTAATTTACCCTTCTTACAAAATTGTATAACTCCCTTCCATGGAGATACCTTCAAGAAAAAAGATCTCCTACCGAAAAGACCAAATCCTAATTTCTATTATCGGCATATCTCATCTACATACTTTGAGATGCTTTGATGTGTGTTTGGATAATCTTCACTTTCTTCCATTGTTTCCTAAAGAAGTACCAGGCCTACGAGTTTTCTTTCACCAATATTATCCCAAAAAGATAGTGTGAGACATCTATTTCCATATAACACTTCATATGGTGCCATCTAAAGACTTAAATGGAAGCTATTATTATAGGAAAAATCTACCAAACGTAAATATTGACCCCAAATTCCTTGAAAGTCAAGTGAGCAAGATCAGAACATGTCTTCAATGATATGAATAGTCTGTTGTGATTGTCCATTAGTTTGAGGGTTGTAGGCAGCGCTTAATCGAAGTTCAATATTCAGGGCTTTGTGAAGACTTTTCTAGAATCTTTATGTAAAACAAGGATCATCATCATAAAACATCAATAAAGGTAATCCATGACGTCTTAGAATATCATTAATATACAGTCTTGATAAACATTCAAGTGGTAAATATTCTCTTATATCAAGAAAATGTGTTGATTTGTTAAGACGTTCAACATTGACCCATATTAAATAATTCCTTCTAGGAGTCTTTGGTATCCCCATGACAAAGTCCATCGTAATATCATCCCCTTTCCACTAGAGTATGGGAAGAGGTTGCATTAATCCTCTAGGATGTTTTATTCCAGATATCAGTTGTTGTAAAACCATACATCTTGACATGAAATCAGCAGTCTCTTTTTTCATGTTTTCCCACCAAAAATATTCCTTCAAATCTATATACATCTTGGTGCTCTCAGGGTGAATAGAGAAATTTGTTCTATGAGAATCATCGATCAATACCCTTTTAGATCTGGTATATCGGGAACACAATGTCTCTTCCCAAATTTCATCATTCCTTCTACATGTACTAAGTCACTCAATCTCCCATTACTCACATCATTAATCATCTTTTGAAACTCCTCATCACCAGTCTGAGAACTCTTTATCGTTTCTTGTAAAGCTGGTTTGGAAACCATTTGAAAAAGTATTAATGTTTCACTTTCCATGGTTATTACCTAACCCATCATTACTAGATCCATGAAAATAGGATGCCTTTAAACTCTCATCTTGTTCAAAACTCCATGATCCTTTCTACTCAGTGAATCTTCCACCTTATCTGTCTTCCCTGGGTGGTAGTGTATAGTGCAATCATAATCCCTGAGTAGTTCAAGCCACCGTCTTTGCCTCATGATGAGTTATTTCTGTGAGAAAATATACTTCAAACTCTTGTGATTAGTATAAATCTCACATTTTTCACCATAGATATAGGGTCTCTATATCATCAAAGCGAAAATTATAGCTACTAACTCATGATCATGAGTGGGATTGTTTTGCTCGTGAATTTTTAGCTGCCGTGATGCATAGGCTATAACTCTATCATCCTACATAAGGGCACAATCAAGTCCATTCTTTGAAGATTCACTATAAATAACAAGCCCATCATTACCAGATATTATATTCATGATTGGAGAATTAACTAATCTTCTCATCAGTTCTTCAAAACATTCTTCACATTCTTTTTTCCAAAAAAAGTTAACCCCTTTACGTGTGATCTTGGTTAATGGGTTAGCCAACTGGGAAATATTCTGGATGAAACATCGATAATAACTTGTTCAACCAATAAAACTGTGTACCATAGCTTTACTCATTGGTGATGGCCATTCAAGGATTTCCTTGGTCTTTGAAGGATCAACATATATTAAATTCTTAGAAAACATATGGCCATGAAAAAGAAATCTCTTGATGCCCGAATTAACACTAGCTAAACTTCCCATAAAATTCATTTCGTCTAAGAATATTTATAATAATGCGCAAGTGATTTTCATAATCTACGTAGCTTTTGGAGTATACAAAGATATAAAAAATAAATACCAATAAAAATTCATTAATATATTCCTTAAAAACACTATTCATTAGATCCATGAAGATAGAAGGTGCATTAGTAAATCCAAAAAGCATTATTGTAAAATCATAATGCCCATAACTGGGTCGATATGCGGTATTCAGAATGTATTACTTGTTCAATGACAACTGATGATATCTAGATCAAAGATATATCATTGAAAAATATTGAGCCCCATGATGTTGGTCGAATAAATCATAAATGAAAGGTAGGGGATACTTGTTCTTTATTGTTATTGCATTGATCTCCCTGTAGTCAATGCACAACCTCATAGATCCATCATTCCTATTAACAAAAAAACATGCCTCCCCATGGAGAAAACTAGGGAGAATGAATCAATTATTAATCAATTTCTCTTGTTGTTTCTTTAGTTCCACTAATTCAATAGTTTCCATTCTATAAGGGGTCTTCAATATGGGCCTTGTACTAAGAATTAAATCAATGGAAATCTCAATTTCTCATTCTGCAGGATGACCAGGTAAATCCTCTGGAAATGCATCAACATATTCTTGAACACTATGTATTTCCTATATTAAAACATTATTTTCCTCACCCATAATTATTTGATTCTCATCCTCCACAATAATTGAATTTAGTTATGATACTGGGGGTGGATCAAGATAAGAATCAGGTGGTGACGTTTCTTCTCTAATGATAAGTTACTCCATATCTTCATCGAGAATTGCAACCTCCTTCTTCTTATAATAATTTTTCACATCATGGTCCGAAATCCAATCCATTATGATAATTAAATAAAATTCCTTCATGGTTATGACAATGCATTCAGCTGATAATGAAAATTTACATGCCCTAAAGGGAACTGATTCAGAAAACATTGTTGCGATGATACTTCCCATAGGTGTTTTAACCGAAAACTCCCTTGTAAACTCAAATTGAAAATATTTAATTTTATTATCAAGATAGGTAGATATGAAACAATGTGATAATCCAAAGTTAAATAAAGCATCGACTTAGCTTTAGGCAAACATTAAATTAACCACCACTATGTCTTTCGGAGCTTCATCCTCAGCAGTAGTGATCACCAATGCATGTACTTGATCCCACAACATTTTCTGTGGTAAGTTTGTCTAATTACTAGGATATTAATTTTCATAATCTCCCATATCCCGATAATTGTATTATTGAATATTGGAAGATTCTTTCTTCCCCTTACAATCACTAACAAGATGGCCTTTCTGTCCACATTTATAGCATATACCTTTTCCTTTTGGACAATCTCCTGGGTGCTTCCTTCCACAATTATCGATGTGTGTAAATTCAAATCTTCCCTTCATACATGTTTCTTTATTTCATTTACTAGAGATTTCACTATATCTCTTCCTCTACTACTTTTATTTAAAGTTGTATGACAAAGAAAATTTCTTTTCTTTCTTGATAGCACATGAGACAATATCTTCATATGATGAGAAGGATTGTGAGACTAATGGTCAATGTTGAAATTTTTTTAACCCATCAATGAAATGATCAATCTTACTTCTTGGGTTATGTATATAATCTACAACATGCATTGTTAACCTTGTGCAGTTATCTTCATACCTTGCGACACTCTCATCCTAATTTTGTCTCAGACTCATAAATTGCCTTTCCATATCCGCTCGATGGTCACGAGGAATGTATTTTTCTAATAAAATCTCTTTAAACTATCTACATTCCATAATTGATACTTCTTAATCCTCTATTGTGTTTTGAATTATTGACCACCATTGATCATTATCTCTAGTGAGGCAATAAACTTCCATGAAAACTTTTTCCCTTTCACTACTCCTCCAACCATGAAATATTTTCTCTTAGGATCTTATCCATTGTTCAGTTACAAATTGATTTGTAGACCCATTTAATTTTGGTGATTTTTTCCTTATAATGAGATCTAATAATGATCCTCCGCATTATGGATCAGGTTTCTTCATATGGGTAAGGTTATTATTCATTACATGTGTGAGTTGTCCCAGTATGGTGATAATATGATTAACACTAGTTTCATCACCAGCTCCACTATAATTATCCTGAGTATGAGGGAAATTCCTATATGGATTACGTGCATTGATATGATTTCAATTCCTTCCACTAGGCATCATTTCTAAACAATGGCATAAAGTTGATTAGTTTATGAACTGGAAAACATAATTTCGAACATGTAACACACTTAACATAAATTGAACAGTTTATGGATATAATCCATAATAATAATAAAAAATTCATTGAGAAGATATATACTCATAAATCCTTAATAATTTTTTGTAATGAAAATGATAATTATCCTAACCATATTCCCTAGGAGTATCGTAACCAAAAGTGCATCTAGGATCGTTGTCGTGCACCAGTTATCATTCAAGCTTAGATCAAAGCAGTGTTTTCTCTTTTTACCCCATTGTACATCTGTTCCAGAGTCGCCACTACCTGCTCATATCTAAACATGGATGTATTTCTTGGAAAACGAACAAAATATCTATAGTACGAAAATTCTAGGAAGATTTTATTTTCCAATCGTCAATGCCTATCTTAGGGTATTGTTATCTAATCCGAGTTTTTCTAAATCTAGTATCCAGGGTTTATACTAAACATCCTCTGATACAATTTGTAATGCCCAGACCCAAGAAGCCTGGATCTAGTGCATTATTTTAATTCATTGGAATGACTACAAGGAACCAAGTCTAGAAGGACCGATCAGTTTTCAGTCTTGGAAACAAGATACATAAATATGTTTGACATTATAAATTGAAATGAAACACAACACTAATTTATTCCATTAGAAACATCCAATCCTCCTAGATTAGGCTTGAAATTCACTCATAACTAACTTTGTCATATCTTGGGAAAATGAATCATATAAAATGGGTGAGCTTAAACACTCAGTAAGGGTAAGAAATACAATAGAAGATAACAAAAACATTTGGCATGAAGAATAATTCAAAACACATGCCTTTAGAGATAATAAACATGAACACATTATGGAAGGAATATGAGTTGAATACATAATTAAATAATAAAACATAGTCATGGGTATTCAATTTGTCTAATAACCTCATGAACAACCATTATTATTTTCATAATCAGGGAATGTATAATGTTGGACATTCTGAAACATTTTGTAAAAGGATTGACTAAGACGTTTAAAAATGATTAAGGCCTTGGCCAAAAACATATATCAAATTGTGAAAGGCCTCAGCAAATTCAACATCTAAATGTCTCATGAGACCTACTAATGCACTAAGGAGCTATAGTAGGCTCCACCTATCACATACTAATTCTAATACATTCATCATATGAAAATTTTGAAACAAAACTTTAACATTCGTACTAAAACTAGCATAATAAATGTCAATACTTTTACCATAAACCATGAATGGTATAAAAATAACACATCCACAATCAACATATAACAAATCCTTTAATACTATATGAAATATTTGTATCATAATTAATCAACTTCAAACATTCTTAAAATATATCAAAGGTTGTTGACATAGATGAAATAAAAACTATTTGAACGAAATGCCACTTTATATTTTGAAACCATTTAAGAGTCACATAATTATAAAAGAAACATTTAGTTTCAAAATATTCTTATAAGTTAGTAAGGGAAACTTCTATTATGTGATAACGGTGGGAAATTAATTCACCCTCCGTATAAGTTAAACAAACATTCTTTCATTAATTTTGTCGAAAAGGACATAATGTACCTTATTAGGAAAATGACGAAAATATTCCTTTAAAAACACATAAGGTCAAATAATGGTATAAATGACTTTAACCCATAGTCTAGTAAATAGTATAAACTATTTTAAAAACATTATTAATAAAACAAGGATGTGGATGATAAAGAGGTCCAAGTAGACACTTACATAAAAATAGCATCAGATAATAAAGAGATTGTGAAATTAAACCTTACCTTTACTTTTCCTTAGTCGGTGGTATGTTAACCTCATGTATAATAGTTAAAACATTGTTATTAAATTATAAAATCACTATATACAAGAATATGATATCATATATGATCCTCTAATATTTCTTTGTTAATAATATTTCAGTGGTATCATAATTTCGGGTGTTAACTAATTCATTTTCATTTATATGCTTGGTTAAGTAAGCCATGTTTTTTATTGATAAGATGTAATTGATTCATAAAAATAATGATATTATGTTCATAAATATAATTTTTAATCATAAAATAAAACTTATCCTTTAATGATTACTATTGGGAATAAATCACATCGCATTTGTGGAGATGGTAATTCGTACGTACGCATGAGCCACAATACCATTATATTGATAATGATATAGTATATAATTGGATGGTATATAATATATAAGGAATCCTTAACATGTTAAATTTATTATTCAATTAACTTATTCTCATTAGTTTACCCATCCGAATAATAAAGTGTTTGGATAACAAACTAACCCACGACGTTGAGACGGTAAGCTGTACGTACGCACGTATGGGGACTTTGTCATTCATATGATGGATAATATAATGAATATGGTTGTAAAATTTTTATAATAAAATTAAATAATACAGAAGATACTTGAGTTATTATTTTAGAATGGAAACCACAAAGAAAGAGGAAGTGTAAGAAGAAAAGAACATGAAATAGGTGATGAAATATTTACCTCTTGTTCGGGTTCTTCCATTGGATTTGATCAAAATGGCTCCTTAAGATGTCTTTATAACCAAAGTAAGGCCTCTAGGATAAAGGGTGGAATGTTGGGAGGATATTTGGTCAGTGTTTAGCTGAGACAAATGGCTTTGGATTTGTGATATTAAGAGAAGTAGAAGTACCCTTTTATAAGAGAGGTGAGGATCACTTTAGGACAAGCTTGAAATATTATTTTATAATAAAATCTATTTCGGTTTATAATGGCTCAAAAATAAATTATTTAAATGATAATGTGTGTATGGTTCAGAAAGATCTCAACAAATAGGTTTTATATAGGTTTATATCATCATATTATCCTTGTATTTTAGATTTAACTCTTAGTTAAATAGTTTGACATTTACAATGTCTCTTTGTATTTTTATTTTATATGGATAATAAACATATTTTAAGAAGAAAAGAGAACCCCATGTGGTTCATTTTTAATATAAATATCATTATCTAAGTCCTTTGGCCGATCCTTAGAGTTTTTTCAATATTATATCTATTAATAATATAATATGTTTTAAAAAACACAATTATATCAATTTTGACACTATTTAGTATATAATTTTTTTGACATCCATAAAAACATTATCACTTCGAATAAAAATTATTTAAAAAACACTAACATGTCATATTAACCTATAAAATTAGTATAATTCAACTAAAATCTCAATTTAAATTCATTTGTATATTTATAATATCAATTATTTTAATATTTCATCAATAAGGTAATTACTGCATCATCATTGTGTCATAAAAAAGATAAATTATTTAATTTTTAAAAATTATACATAAAATACCATTATGTAGGAACTATTTTTATAATTATAATGGATACTTATATTTGAAATTATATTTTGTGTAACCCTATATTAAATTTTTTTTAGTTATTAAACTTTGAAATCAACTCTTTCAACTCTTCTTTAAATAAAATAAAAATAAATGTCCTAATATAATCCATGTGGACCAAAGTGAATCATATTTTATTCCCATGTATGTTTTTGGTCAAATTAAATTTATCCAATAGAATTAGGACATGTGTTATGGTAATTATGATATCATGTTTACCCTTAATTACCCTATTTACTTTTAATTGTGGTAAATTAACGTTAAAAGTTAATATTCACCAAAAAACATTCATCTTATTGATCCATGTCACATACATGGATTATTTTAAATGTATTTTTTTATTTTACTTTCCATTAATGCATTGTTTTGGGGGGTTTCCAAAGTTTTTATGGAGAATATGTGAGTTTTCATGAATTGGGCCAAACCGTGAGACCAATTCCAGATTTAAAAATAATTTTTTTTTCTTTTATAACCTATTCATTTTTTAATATTTTTACTCATTCCAACTCCTAAATGTCCTTATCTGATATTTTAACACCACAATTAAAATTTGGACTCTTTGTAAATCCATAACCAAGGTGTATATGGGTTTTTATTTAAGGGATTGGGCCTGCCCGAAAGCCCAATTCCAGTTTTAAAAATAAAATTTGATTAACTAATAACATATTCATTTTTAAGGATTTTTCGGTGATTCAAAGCCCCAAACACGCCCCTTGAACCCAGAAGCGCGTCCCATATCCTCCCACCCTCTTTTCAGCTCATTTGCATCGCGGTTTAGGTCGAATGTTCTGGAGAACTCAAATTTCGGGCAGATTTATAAAGCTAATTTGTTTTCTTCATAACTCCATCGATTCATACTCTTTTTCCCCCATTCAAATTCATAAGTGATCTACCTATTCTTTTTAAAACCTCCCTGTAAGGTTTGAGTATTTTTTAAATCAGATACTGGTATTTTGGGGGGCGATTTCTACAAGATATTTTAAGTAAGTTGTTCTCCTCCTTTCTTCTTTCAATTTGTTTAGGGTTACATCCAATTTACTTAGGGTTTATTCCATTATCATTGAGGTTTCTTATGTACAGGAAGTAGGGTTTAATATTTATGGTTTTATATTGTGTTTTATGGTCCCAAATTCTGGTTTTAGGTCTGGTTTATCTTTCTTGAGGTGCGGCGGTGGTGCGTTTTAGTTTTCGCACAAAGGATTCAAGGGTTTCCTTGTTTTTGGTAGGTGATTCCATTGTGTATGAAATATTTGTGAATTGGATACTGTTTTAATGGTATTTTAATTCTTATTCAATTTTATTATTTCTGAAAAATATAGTTTTAGTGGTGTTTGTATTTAAAATGAATCCTAAAGTCCAATTTCATGTGAAATTGGGGGTTTTTCATAGAAATGTATTATTAGTTTAATTGGGGATACCCTATAAGTAACTAGTTGATTTTATTGAACTACAATAGGGATAAAAGTACTGTTTTTAATGATTGTCCCTTGTGTTTGATGCTGAAAAATATGGTTTTAATGGTGTTTTTGAACCACATGAAATTATAAGAGTTGTGTTGTGTAAAAAATGGAGACTTTGCAATGATGTCGTTTCTTGAACCATATAGGGTTGCCATAAAAATGATTTTGTGTTTTCACTGAAATGTAGTGGGATGTCCTTTATGTTCTGGAAACTTATATATGTGCACGTAGTATGAAAGTGAGGTTTATAAGGTGTTTTGTGTCCGAAACACTACGAGATTTTGAGGAATTGTTTTATGAAAAATCTAAGTGTTTTGTTGCGTGTTTTAAGTGGTATAAAATATGATAGATACTGTATTGGTTGTGATTGACAAGTAATGTTTCTTTATATGAAAATTTATTTATGTTGCATGCGGATATTGATTGAGCACAAAAGGGGAAGCCCAGGTACCTAGGTGGGGCGGATTTGTACTAGTACGGCTAGTGGACCGGATGGGTTTTGTTCCGGTTTCACTTAGCGTTTGGATAACGAAAACTCTAACTAAACTATGTGGATGATTATTGGGGACCACTAGGTTATGGTTGTGTTCCATACTAGTGGCTCGTGCACTAGAAAAGATTTTTCTATGGTTACTTTACACCGAGGTACGAGGTACATAGGGCCCAAGACAACCTAGTGCCTAGGGGTGTTCCCAATGTTGTTGCTCATTGGATATGTAGTATCTACCCATGTCTTAGGGTGTGTTTGGAAGTAAATTACAGTATCTATCATTTCTATTTTAATGTTTTAATATTCTGAAAATTTTGGATTGAAAACTATTTTCAATTAGAGGTTTCATTTCTTGAAATTTTAACACTACTTTTCCTTGCGTTTGAAAACTGCTTGCTTTTTCACATTGTATTTCTTACTCTTTGGAATCATTGGGTGGTATCCTACTGGGATTAGGATCACACCCTACTTACACCCCTTGGGTGTAAGTAGACTTGGTTATGTTTGATTCAGGTAAAGGAATGGCTAAGGGTGATGGCGGTTCATGGTGTTAGTTCCCATTCTTGGTGCGGAGTTGTGGAGATAGCTTGGGGGCGATGTCCCCTAGTCATGTGGAGTCCTTGGGGCCATCTTAATTCTATAATTATTTTTATTTGGACCACTTGTATAATCTTTAAACCAATTTAATCAATTCTGGTTTTTACTTAATTCTTGTTTGGCTCAAAAATTTCAGATTTATATTATGGATTGTTTTTAATGCTTTATGCTTTCATACTTGGGTAAATTGTTCCCAAACCAAAATTAATGATACCCGGGCACTTGTGCCAGCCCGTGGGGATAGGTAACGCCCTTCGGGTCATGTCACCGGCTGGGTTTGGTGTCAGTTATGGCGGTGACCAGATTTGGTTCGTGACAAAATGGTATCAGAGGAGGTTCGCTCCTTGGGTCATGTTATTTGGGGGAAGAGCCAGCATAGTCTGGAGCTAGGATTTTTGGGACATGAAATTTCAGTCATGGGTAGTGTGCCTGGCCAGAACACCTCATGAAGGGATTCAAGTCACCATGTGGAGTATGGATTTATCTGAGTCCTTTGGTTTTCTTGGTTTAATGATGACTATGGGAAATGAAAAGAGAGTTGGGAGAATAATCTCAGTGATCTCGCAGGTCCTGGCAAGCCATGTGGAGCCATGGATATTTCCCTAGAATACTCTCTGTGACGGAGAAGTGATAGGAATATGGCTACCAACCATATGACCAAGTCACCCACCGAAACTAGTTTCCTCTTTCATTGTTTTGTGCTTTAGTTTTGAAATCTTAGCACTTTGGTTTTATGATGACTTGGTTTTAAGAAGCGTAACGTTTTTATGAAATGATTTTCAAATAAAGAGGGAATGGTTTGGTTTATGAAATGGCGGAACTGAATTTTCAGAATTGTTTTGAAATTTAAAATGGTGTGCTTACACCTCTTTGAAATCAGGAACTATATTGAATTTGGTTTTGAAAAGCGTTTCCAATAGAGTTTTCTAAACAATTAGAGTGTGCTTTAATGGGATGATATGTTTCGAAATTGAAGTGAATAACTTTAAAGTTAGTTCTTTTCTAAATGGTTATGTCCTTATGAAATGTTTTGTAAGATGTGAATTGGGATTTCGATCTCATTGTTAGCAGTTTTGAGAAAAAGGTTGGGTTGGATGACCATTTTGTTTTTCAAAAGTGGAAAGAAGTTTTGTTTTACCCTTTGGTATTTCCATGAGTGACCACATGCATGGGGTTATATGGGATGATGGATGGTTTATGGCACGACTGGATGAGTGCTGGGATGGACATGAGGAGGGTGCCTGGTGTGGCACAAAAACATGCATGTGTGAGGCCCATGGGGTACCATTGGTGGATACGCTTACTGCTAAACCGTTTGTTTTAAAAAAAATTGGTTTTAAAGAAAAACACGATGTCTTGATGAATAGTTTTGTATGGTTTGTATTTTGGGTTTTTGAAAATGTTGATGTTGTGGGATGTTTTGAGTTCAAGAACCTCTTCTGTTTGAACTGTGTTTTGGGTTTGTGTTTGGTCGGTAAGCTGTGTTGTGGGGACGGTTAGTGGTCTATTTTGAAAAAAAAATTGGATGTCTTTACGGTGTTTCCCTTCATGTGTTTGGATCTGGTTTGTGGCATGTTTTGACCAATAGACCAGCTTGGTTGGGTCCTTGGGTTCTCTCATTGGATAAGGTACGCCCCCATTAAGGGGTAATGCACAACTGAAGTGCAACCCGTTTTGTTTCGCCATTGGAAAATCCTCCAGTTGATCAATATAAATAATATTTTATCGAACTTTTTTTTATTGAGTCTACACCCATTCATTTCGCTGATTTTTGGATCCTCTTGTAGTGGGATAGTTCTTGTGGAAGGTTGAAAGGGACCTTAGTTTCTTAAGTTTCCTGATTCATCAAAGGTGGGAGTGTTATTTCGTTGTTAGTATGGATGAGTGTCTTGATGGTGTCTAAGAGGGCCTCTGGGTTCTTTATAGTTTCTTTGAAGAAAGAGTTATTATTAAACCACCAATTTTGAGATTTCGGTCATGATAGGATATTGTGTCCACTTTTCGGACTTACTTGTTGTTTAGGGACTTTGAATATGGTCCCGTTCCATGTATTGTTTCTATCAATCGCTAGGGTCATGTTGGGTGACGCATTGTGATGTTGTGTGCTCTTTTGACCATAAAGGTGAAGGTCACACAATCCTCTAAGGTTCTATGTTATGTTGGGATTATGTCTCCCTTGGGAAAAACATCAATTCCTATATCTTAGAGGAAGGTGTTTATATGTGTCTTTCCCTTCTGTTGTTTCTCACCCAAATAAACAAGGTGCGATGTGTGTGCATCTTCTGATCCATTTTTTCAATGAAATGACTGTTTCTGGGTAAAGTGGGTTATGATGTGTGTTATGTCTTGATGAACCAATAGGGGTATGAGGGGTAGTTGTTTGTGCCACCTAAAGAAGAAGTTCCACATAGGGGTTTCATAGCCTAACTGCGTGGCCGAAGATGCTTCAATATTTTGAGCTCCAGCCATAGGTCCTGGAGAGAAGCTGGCACGTAGTCAGGGGAAACACCAGTGTTGTTTAAACCCCTGTACAATTTCATATCCTCAGTGTGAAAGATATAAAGTGTTTAAACCTATGGTTTCATCATCTTCCTTCTGTTGTTCTCATTCGGTGGAAATAGGTAGAGGGCCTTGTACCCATGTCATCGCCTAATGTCTTTCCCTCCCACATTGGTTTCCATTGAGTCATTGGAGAATGGTTGGAAATTTGGCTAGAAAGTTTGGGCACACATTTTGTGTACGATTAGTAGTGACAGTGTGCTAGGAATCCACGTGGAAAGAATTATCAGCATAGTTAGTGCACGGTTTCCCAAACCGTGCGGACTGACCCTGCACCCTTCCCAAATCTTAAAAAAACGGGTCTTTCGGTGTCAGCTCATGCTGGTCAGTTAAGATGATTGGTTCTTGTGGTGGGAAGACCCACTGTAGGTATCATGTATATTATTTTGTAAATTTCTAATTTATGTATACCCCTTGTACCAGGGAGTCTGTTTGGGCCTCCCCCTATTAGTGTCTTGATTCTGTCTCAAAAAAATTAATTAAGTTGTCTCTTACGGTGGGGAGCCCATTTGTGTCTCTTCATACGAGTAACTCATATTTTTCCTTGGGTTTTTATGGGAAGTAGGTATTATAATTTGGAGATATCTAACTACCTAGATCTTACTTTGGTAAACATTGATATTGGAGAGTGACAAATGGTTTAGTTATAGAAGGGAAAGTGTAACCTTGTTCGATGTTGTTATTTATTTGGGTAAATTGATTGAGTATTGTTCAGATTGTGTTTGAAGAGTTTTCATTTGGGATAAAGCCTGAATGTTCTTGATTCTTTCCGGAATGTGGTTTAAGTCATGTTTTTGAGAGTATTCCTTCCTTCATTGATCACTGGTGGTGTTATGGCCTTTGGGGGAGAAACCTGGCAAGAGAGTACCTCTTTGTTTCTCAGTTGAGTTTGGTTGTTGCTTTGGCCTTAATGTGACTTTCCGGGGCGGAAAGTTTTCATGGTGGGGATAATTGTCACATACATAGCTTATTTTAAATGTATTTTTTATTTTACTTTCCATTAATGCTTTGTTTTGGGGGGTTTCCAATGTTTTTATGGAGAATAGGTGAGTTTTCATGAATTGAGCCAAACCGTGAGACCAATTCCAGATTTAAAAATAAATTTTGTTTCTTTTACAACATATTCATTTTTTAATATTTTTTACTCATTCCAACTCCTAAATGTCCTCCCCTGATATATTAACACCACAATTAAAATTTGGAGTTTTTGGAAATCCATAACCAAGGTGTATATGGGTTTTTATTTAAGGGATTGGGCCTGCCCGAAAGCCCAATTCGAGTTTTAAAAATAAAATTTGATTAACTAATAACATATTCCTTTTTAAGGCTTTTTCTGTGATTCTAAGCCCCAAACACGCCCCTTGAACCCAGTCGCGCGTCCCATATCCTCCCACCCTCTTTTCAGCTCATTTTCATCGCGGTTTAGGTCGAACTTTCTGGAGAACTCAAATTTCGGGCATATTTATAAAGGTAATTTGTTTTCTTCATAACTCCTTAGATTATTACTCTTTTCCTCCATTCAAATTCCTAAATTATCTACCTATTCTTGTTCAAACCTCCCTGTAAGGTTTGAGTATTTTTTAAATCAGATACTAGTATTTGGGGGGGCGATTTCTACAAGATATTCTAAGTAAGTTGTTCTCCTCCTTTCTTCTTTCAATTTGTTTAGGGTTACATCCAATTTACTTAGGGTTTATTCCATTATCATTGATATTTCTTATGTAAAGGAAGTAGGGTTTAATGTTTAAGGTTTTATATTGTGTTTTATGGTCTGAAATTCTGGTTTTAGGTCTGGTTTAGCTTTCTTGAGGTGCGGCGGTGGTGCGTTTGAGTTTTCGCACAAAGGATTCAAGGGTTTCCTTGGTTTTGGTAGGTGATTCCATTTTGAATGAAATCTTTGTGAATTGGATACTGTTTTTATGGTATTTTCATGCTTTTTAAATTTTATTATTTCTGAAAAATATAGTTTTTGTGGTGTTTGTATTTAAAATGAATCCTAAAGGCCAATTTCATGTGAAATTGGGGTTTTTTCATAAAAATGTATTATTAGTATAATTGGGGCTACCCTATAAGTAACTAGTTGATTTTATTGAACTATAATAGGGATAAAAATACTGTTTTTAATGATTTTCCCTTGTGTTTGTTGCTGAAAAATATGGTTTTAATGGTGTTTGTGAACCACATGAAATTCTAAGAGTTGTGTTGTGTAAAAAATGGAGACTTTGCAATGATGTCATTTTTTTGAACCATATAGGGTTGCCCTAAAAATGATTTTGTGTTTTCACTGAAATGTATTGGGATATAATTTATGTTTTGGAAACTTAAATATGTGCACATAGTATGAATGTGAGGTTTATAAGGTGTTTTGTGTCCGAAACACTATGAGATTTTGAGGAATTGTTTTATGAAAAATCTAAGTGTTTTGTTGCGGGTTTTAAGTGGTATAAAATGTGATAGCTACTGTATTGGTTGTGATTTACCATTAATGGTGTTTTATATGAAAATTTATTTATGTTTCATGCGGAAATTGATTGAGCACAAAAGGGGAAGCCCGGGTACCTAGGTGGGGCGGATTTGTACTAGTACGGCTAGTGGACCGGATGGGTATTGTCCCTGTTTCACTTAGCATTTGGATAACGAAAACTCTAACTAAACTATGTGGATGATTATTGGGGACCAATAGGTTATGGGTTTGTTCACTAATAGTGGCTCGTGCATGAGAAAGGATTTTTCTATGGTTACTTTACACCGAGGTACGAGGTATATAGGGCCCAAGACACCCTAGTGCCTAGGGGTGTTCCCAATGTTGTTGCTCATTGGATTTGTAGTATATACCCATGTCTTAGGGTGTGTTTGGAAGTAAATTACAGTATCTAACATTTCTATTTTAATGTTTTAATATTCTGAATATTTTGGATTGAAAACTATTTTCAATTAGAGGTTTCATTTCTTGAAATTTTAACACTATTTTTCCTTGCGTTTGAAAACTGCTTGCTTTTTCACATTGTATTTCTTACTCTTTGGAATCATTGGGTGGTATCCTACTGGGCTTAGGATCACACCCTACTTACACCCCTTGGGTGTAAGTATATTTGGTTATGTTTGATTCAGGTAAAGGAATGGCTAAGGGTGATGGCGGTTCATGGTGTTAGTTCCCATTCTTGGTGCGGAGTTGTGGAGATAGCTTGGGGGCGATGACCCCTAGTCGTGTGGAGTCCTTGGGGCCATCTTAATGCTATAATTATTTTTAATTGGACCACTTGTATAATCATTAAACCAATGTACTCAATTCTTGTTTTTACTTAATTCTTTTTTGGCTCAAAAATTTCAGATTTATATTATGGATTGTTTTTAATGTTTTATGCTTTCTTACTCGGGTAAATCGTTCCCAAACCAAAATTAATGATACCCGGGCACTTGTACTAGCCTGTGGGGATAGGGAACGCCCTTCGGGTCATGTCACGGGCTGGGTTTGGTGTCGGTTTTGGTGGTGACCAGATTCGGTTCGTGACAATCCACATTTTTCATAATAATATTATCCGTGTATTTTGGGTTTTTGAAATTCATCTCATATAATTGGTAAAATTATGTTTCGTGAAAATTTGCAAATGCTCATTGGAGGTGCGTAAAAGATGGTAAAAATTCCAATAAATTTTTTATAAAATTAGATATATTATAAAATGACTGCAATGAATTACATTGAAACTAACTACGTATTATGTAAATATTTTGACATAAAATAAATTTAAATAAAATAAATAATTATTTATATAAAAAGTCTATTTTAACCAATAAAACACTATTGTTCACTATTCCTAAAAAAATGAATGTTTTTAGAAAAAATATAAAAAATTCACCCTGAGAATATATTGATATTATTAATTCAAATATGAAGTCCATTTTGAAAAATCCAATTTATAAAATTTCAAAATATGGGTATTACTATTCGTAACGACTAGTTTGATTGGTCGCGGTGTGTTAGAATCTCGATGTTGCATAGAATGAAAGCTATTGAATTTTTCAAAGGTAAACGTACCGTGGAAGCTTGGGGTGTTACTCCTACTACACATAACTTCATTACCACACACAAAAACCACAACCATTCCCCACATCATAGCATATATCACAACACAACATATGTTCAAATTTAGAAAATAAAGGGGCACTTATTCAATTTCAAATCATTGTTTAATTCAGTTATAATAGAAACTGTTTGATCGTAGGGAATCCATTAAATTTTTATAATTTTTGGGAAATTTTCATAAGTTTTCCTCTCAATGATTTTGGAGTGATTATGTTTTTGAAGAGGCCATATGAATGTGAATGAGTGTGGTTGATATATTCCAAATAAGGATTTTAAGGAGGCATAATTTCTTGTTGTTTTCCAGATTTCTGGTTCTAAAAATTTGGAGTTGGTTTTTAGAAAAGGTTGTATTTACACATATTATTGAACAATATGTTGACGTCAAACCATAGTTGTTAGACCACTAAGGGTGGAATGAGAAGTGTCGATGGATTTTGGAAAAGGATATGAGCCAGGATTCATGAGGCACAGACTGCGTACAGACATTGTTCGCAGTGAAGGAATGTGGTATGAAGAAGGGTACACAAGATGTATTTCCTCTAGTGTAATTGAAGTTAGGATTTATGGCACCATTTAAAAAACTAGTTTTATGATTATAATGGTTCATGGGATGATTTTTTTTTCACTGGAGATTCCTTATAGACGGTGAATGTGGTGCCATATCAATGATTCGGTAAATCTCATATTAGCAGATTATGTGTATATATTTTCCTATATAAGGGCCTATAATCCCATTCTTATGTTATTGTGAATTTAATTAGATAAAATCCTCATCTAATAAATGTTTCTATGTCAAAGATATTTCGTGGGGAGTCTGCAAAGGAGACATAGTTTGTAGGAAGGGATTCTATGAAGGGTGGTGCAGTTTGCTGAAGCAATTTCATGAATGTTTTTTTGTGAGGTACTATACCCCGCAAAGGAAGAATGTAGTATAGAGAAGTGAAGACAAAATGGGGATTAATTATGTGGATGTGGTACGAGGAGGAATTTATTACAGTCGACACATGGAGTTGGTATGTGGGATTGCATACTATCTTCATAGTAGGGATAGATTGTAGAGGAGTGGCGATCCACAAATCATACCAACTTCATTGTTCAAGGAAAAAACAGGGTTGTTTTTGTGAATTACTCAATGAAGCATCCAAAATCATTAAAATACTTTAAAAAATCATTTTACTCTAACCTAACAGTATGTGGAAAAGTGTATTTCATCTTTCAGTGAAATAAAAACATCAACACGGAATTTATCTATAGTTGAGGATGAATGTTTTCATGCAAATGATGGTTCCCCGAATTACATAAATTGTGATTGGATCCCTTATAAGTGTAGTGAGTGATGTAATAGGAAGATGATTATCCTTTACACTTGCATAGAGCTTGATAAATATACATAGGGAGTGAACCTTGGGAATACAGTGAGCTTACCCTAAACCATGAAAAGGAAGTGAGCCCAGGCATTGAAGTGATCAAGCCCAAATCTTGTAATTTACAGTGAACTTTAGTTATTTTGGTTCATCAACCCATCATCGTTCTATGCATCATGGATGTAGCCTAGTGAGGGTGAACCATGCTAAATCGTTGAATCCTATTGATGATTTCATTTATGTTCATATATTTTTATGGGAGAAAGAGTGATGTGTATTTAGTTTAATGATGAACCAAGATCTAAAGTGGTAGAAGTTTTATTCTTTTAGAAACTAAATCACCCCTCCTAGGGTGTTTGACATTATGGACCATATAATTGGTTTCATAGGGAAATTTTAACAATCAGTAGTTCTCTCTATTTAGAACAAATAGAGGTGGTCAATCACAATGTAATTCCAATATTTAATGAAAAAAAATTTCATAATGGAAGAATGAGATGAAATACTACATTCCAACTTTAGGAATATATGTATTTACTAAAGCGATGCTTGTAATTTCATCTTGTATTGACATCGATGCTTTATTATAAGATGAATGAAGGGAATACGATGCTGAAACCAAAGGGATCAATTATTTAGGGGTATCCTTATCCAGTTCAATTTACACATAAGTGATGTCCTATAAAACATCACATGCATTGTGGGAAAAGTTGCTGAATATTTTCTAGGGAAACCCAAAAGTCTGAGAAGAAATGCTACATATTCTATGGAAAAAATATGTGGAACATATAATAAACACCAATTAGTATTTAGATGGATTTTTTTACAAGGTAAATTTGATTGTGGAAGACATGCATGGGCCTGGAGAAGTTATTGAATAGATAAAAATTGAAATTTGTAACATGTAATAAAATCCAAATCCATTCAATCCAAAATTTAAATCATTATAAGATATTAAACGAATGGTCTCAAATTAGATACCTTCCACAGTACCCCTGTAGAATATGAAATGAGAAATGATGATAATGATGCTGTGGAAAAGGGGATATCCATCATCAAGTCATTTAAGTCCATCATTTCTCATTTTATAAGAAATGAGAAATGATGATAACGACACTATTGAAAAGGGGAAATCCAACATGGGAGAATATAAGTCTATAGAGAATCTTTCTGTTGAAGATATTCTAGAGGAAGACAATTTGGATGATATCATGTTATTTCTATCCTCAACTCTACAAAGTGGAATAGGAATGTTCAAAAGTAAAAATCCACATGCTTTCATTCAATAAAGAATTATTGAAAAAAATTTAGGAATGTGTCCTAAGATGATTGAAGATGAAAATTAATATAATGATGAAAATCCCAAGAAGAAGTAATCAACCAATGTGAATGGTAGGATAAGTGAAAAGTGAAAATTCTTAAAAACAAATTCTTATTTTGAAAGAAGATGATAGTTCATAAAACTCTGAGGAAGAAGAGTTAGAGGACTACATGGATCATGAAGTAGATTCTTCGGTGGAAGTTTTCAGAAATTCTTCAAGAAAATATGAAAGAAAAAATGAGGATGGACAATTTGAAGGAATAATTATCCTTCAGGAAGAATTAGAAGCTGCACTTGAAGAGATAAATGTTTGGAGAAGAAAAAAATGGATGAAAATAATATAGTTCATAAAGACAATCATTATTTTGAACAATAGGAAGAAAAAACGTCTATGATTAATGAAGAAATAAAAAATCTGAAGTCTACAAAGCCGGAAAGATCAAATATGGCTGTTGAGTACATGATCAAAATTGAAAAACAAAAATGTTAAATCAATAGTATGGATGAAACTAGAAAAGATGATGTCAAATGTAACAATGAACATGAAGAATAAGTCATCGTTTTTTAATGAAGAGTTAAGGATCAAGAATCACTATTGACTCCAGGTATGACATCAGGAATGAAAATCGAATAGGCAATAGAGAAAGTGAATGTTGATCTTATTGGTTTAGTTGAAAAGATGAAAAAATCAAATCTGAATGATAAAGTTTGTATGGGGAATAATCAATAATGAAGAGAAGCAACGGTTGATGTCAGACCATAATAACCCACTCAGAGACTAATGATTGATTTGTGTATGTTGAAAAATTATGAAATTTAGGGAACTATAGGGACAGCAAGTGCTATCGTATAACCACACATGAATGCACCCTACTTGAGATGTTATTGTTGTGGAAATATGGTACACTCACAAAATTTTTATTCAATAGAAAAGTTATACCTATAGATGTATTAACTACCAAGGTAGTCATATATAGCTCAATTTTCGAAGGAATCATTTTATTGTCATAGTTTCATTTGTAGAGGATTCAGGCAGATGGCATGATATTGATCATCAATTGTATAATGAAATGTGACAACGTAAACTTAATGTGGTCTTAAGATGCAGCCAAACGTATAATCAATTTTTCTAATAATAAAAACAAATTTGCACCTCTATGGGATGAAGTTATTCTTACTTATAATGAAGAAGATTAAGTTTATTGTTCCATTTCAGGTATGATGTTTGCGACCATGTCAAAAAGAAAAGGGTTGAGATGGAATTTTTGGTAGATGTTTTTTTAAAGCATCAAATAAAACTGGGATGCAGATTATTGATAGTGGATGAACTTCACATACGATATTAAATAAGGATATAGTGATTTTTATTAGATAAAATAAAGAGGGAATCATAAAATTTGGTAATGATGATGGCCTGAAAATGATTGGCTTTAGAAAATCCACGATTGGATTTTAAGACATGAGATGAGAAGATGTCATGGTTATTAAAGGTCAAAGTCACAAATTGTTATGTGTATGTCATTTTTGTGACTTAGGACATTTAATAAGATTTACTATGAAATTTATTGTCATCAAGAAAAAAAGAAGGTGTTTTGTATTGCATGGAAAGTGTACAAAATGGACTTTGTACCATGTAAGTGCATAAGAAGATGTTCATTTATGTCAATGGCAGAAGAGAATATGTTGTGGCATAAACATCGTGACCAATTGATATAAACATCCATGAAGGATATGTTGAAATATTATGTTACTCAATATCTACATAGATTATCATGTGATCGTATTGATACATACCCTGTGTGCGAATAAGGGAAGATCATTCAAAAGATTTATAAAGAAAAAGATAAAAGTTCATCAATATGGCTTGAGTTGGTGCATATTGTTGTTTTCAGACCAATTTATCCAAGAGATATTGATTTTAGGATATATTTGGTTCCCTTTATTGATTATTATAGAAGAATATAATAAGTTTTGAACATCCACCAAAAGTATTAGGTGTTTAGTTGTATTACATTGATATCGATGGGTGGTTAAAAATATTCATGGAAAAAAATCCAAAAGTTCTAGATAGAGAATAGAATAGATTTAAAAAATATACATTTCTAGGATTATCTTGGGAATCATGGGATAAGGCATCATGTTTCCACAGTAAGAACTCTAAAAATGAATAGAGTAGTTGAGAGAATAAATCGTATTTTCAACAACATGGCCCAAACTATGATCATTTAGAATGATCATCCAAATAACATTTTGAAAAATTATGTGATGATAACATTCTACAATTCCAATAGAGCATCATAGTGTTAAAAAAAATAGAAGAATCCATGTGTTCTATGGTATGGAAAGACACCGTCATTGAAGTAATTTTGAGTATTAAGATGCACGTGATTAATTATCAATAAGGAGAATCATAAGAAGTTTGAATCCCATGGAGATTACGGGATATTTCATGGCTACTGAATGAAATTAAAGTCATATAAATGATTCAATAAGTGTTTAAGAAAGTTATTTCAAAGTAATTATGTATCCATAGAAGATAATGAGCATAATCGTCAGCAAATACATGATCAGTCTCAGGGGGATAGTGATGAATAGATAATAAGATATGGTGATTTTCAGAGGATGATTCATAAAAAGATTAATATAATCAAATGGATGAGTAGAATTTAGTAAATGTACTAGGAAAAAATATTAGAAACAAAATTGATATACATAACATAATTGGTGATCAAATAGCAACATTGTAGATAAAAATAATGAAGACGCTTCATCAAACATCATACTTATCATAGGTAGAGGCTAAATGCTTTAGTGATTCAGTTAGATATGAGAATTGGGATTAGGCTATGAATGAAAAGCATGTCCAATTTTAGAAGAATAAGTCAAGGAATATTTTTTCTATTACAAAAAATTCTAATATAATTTGGGATAATTGGGTCTTTTTCCATAAGATGAATGAATATGGTACAACGATTTGAAAAAAAATGAACTATTACTGTGAAAAGGGTACTCTTAGATAGAGGGCATTGATGTTGATACGACATGTTCACATGTTTCTTGGAAAGAGACAACAAAATTATTCTTCTCAATAGTAGTGAAATTAAAGATCATGGTTTTCTAGATGGACATCAAGATTGTATTTATAAATGGGGTTATAGAAGAATAAGTCTATATTTAGTAGCCAGATTATTCTCTCATTCATGAAGATGAGAGCATAGTTTGTTGGCTAAGGAAGGCTTTATATGATTTGATGTAATCACCAAGACCATCATATTCATAGCCATTTTAGTTTCATAAGAATCATGACTTTCGTTGTGGTGGATTTTATTACAATCTATACGTCAACAGTGATAGTAATCAAAGGATGATGGTTCTAGTTTAGGATAATGGCATAATCATTGGTGGATCAGATGAACAGTAGTGAAAATAGTTTCCCTAATCCATGAAAACGGATTTTGAAATGTCCATGATCGGTCAAGTGACATTTTTCCTTGGTTTATAGGTAACATAAGGAAAGAATTAAACATTCATTTATCTATATAAATATTCCAATAATGATTTGATAAGGTTTAGAATGGATAATTCTAAGGAAATGAAGTCTCTGGTGGCAACCTGGATGAAACTATCTCGGGTTGATGATGAAAAAAACAGTCAATGTCACATAATACAAGAAAGTCATTTGAAGAATATTGTTGTTAATATTGACATCACCAGATATTTTCTTCCATGTAAGAACTAGAACTATATAAATATAATCCAAATGAAATTCTGTTGCTTTTAGTAAAAAATAATATTTCAGTATATCAATGGAATTATGGATTTCTTCTTGATGTATAAGGGAAAATCTCAGCATGAGTTAATCAGATATACAGATTCATAATAGGATAGTTCATTAGATGATTGGAAATGAATTTTAGGGTGGTGATTTCTATCTTAATGGTGGTTTATTTCTTCGTTAATAAAAAAATGATTTGTAAATCTACCATGTTGATATAAAGTTGAAGAAATAAATCTATTGGGACTTGAAATAGTTAATGAAATATTATATCTGGGAAAATCCAATTAAAAGAACCTAATGGAATCTCATACATGACATAAGAGTTATAGTAACAATCATCATTGAGATCTAATGTTTGAATTTGGTGATAATGTTTTTATAACAAAATCTACATGGAATAATGTTATTATATTTTCATATAAGTTATTGTTGTGGACTACATATATTAGACCCTATAAAATTAATGATAGTATTGGTCTAGTTTTAAATCACTCTATGCATCAAATAAATATCATTCAAGTAAATGAATTCATCTATGTGTTTATATTTAATATGTAATATATGATTATCAAAATGTATGGAGTACATTGTTTATTTAATTGGGCCATGATCATTCTTATGAGGTAAAACCGATGGAGGATTGTCACGAACCAACCCAGGTTGACCCTGAACCGGCCATCCAAGTCGGCCCACGACAAGGCTCGGGAGGCATTCTCGATCCTCCCGGGTAGGCGGCAAGCACCAAGGGAATCAACATAGTGATGATGGGAATGATTTTTTCCAATTTAAATAAAACAAATAGTGGAAAAAATAATAATGCATCCAAAAAATAAATAAACTGAACAAATCAACTATGCATGAACTGAAATAAAAAAACTAACTGGACCTGACGACCACTAAACTCCACGTGACCCGACGGGTCGCTCTCTGATCACAAGACACAACATCACCAATGACGATTGAGATCAAGCTGAAACCTGCACCTATGACTAAAAACAAGAATTATGTATAGGTGCGAGTCTTTAAACTTAGTTGGTGTGCCCAACTAATCCATTCAAAAATGCATTTCCTTTAAACAAAATAATCATCAATTTTATTTTTGAACTAAAATATATAAAATTAAGTCTTTCTACATGTTACTCAAAAGAAAAGTACGAGTCATTTCCCTTATTCATTTCTAAAAACCCAAATAAATATTTTAGTGAGTCATTAGCATTTTGTAAGGGAAATTGTTGTATATATTTTTCTGATTTTCACAGAGTTTTAAACAATTTCATTTGAAAATCATTTTTAGAAACCGAATCAAAACCAATTTACCACATTCAAAGGAGAAAAATTTACAAAAATGCACAAAATTAATCACACAGAAAGGCAACGTAGTTATACATATAAGAATCATAATCACTACTCCATACAACAAAATTTGAGTAGACACAGGTGAACCAAGGGGATCAAAAAAATCCATAAGACACCAATACTAGAGACCTCATCTTTGTTGACATGTCACACACGATGAATTCAAAACACTCAAAATTCTCAGACATCTTTTCTCAGGATGGCCGAGGGAAAATACCATAACAATAAAACCAATATATCCACCTACTATGGGGCATTGTTCAGTACCATAACCTATCAGTGCAGCAATAATTCTATGAATATTCTCTCAATATTCCAGGTCACCATGTCTCAAGTATTTAAAAAGGGGGTGAGCCAACCGATGCCATCTGAGCATCCAATCATGAATATATATAATAATATTGTACGACAAGTCTCACCCTGAGTCACCCCAAGTAATATGTCCCACACCTTTCTACCGTTGATCATAGGGAATTTCTACACAGTGGACCCCAATAACAAAAACCAAAGAAAAGGGATGACATTCTAGGAGAGTTTTCTTAAGATAAATAGTATTAAAAAAGTGTATACCGGGACACACAAGATTTTTTCATTCCAAACCATTTCATAAGAATCACACGAATACCACTTTGAAAACACGAAATACACTTCGAAACCCATTTATGAAATCCAACAGAAATTTAAATCAAATACATCTTCACAATGGTCGAAGGGACATTTCATCAGGCAAGTAATGTGAAAACATGATCAAACCATTTATTGCAACCCATTACAAGAAATAAACCACTCCAATTCAAGGCATATAATTTACGAATAGTTCTTCATAAATAATGAATATTAAAACTAGGTGCGAAAAGAATGAAATAAATGATTCATAAATTTAAAGGAAAATTCATAGGGAGACCTACCAAAAAACGGAGCAGACCTAGACAAACAAATTGACACCTGACGCCTTTGATGAAGACCACTCCAATATTGTGCACACAGACACCCCTATATATATACCCCTTAATCCAATACACATATTCCCCATGCCATGGGGGAATATGTGAAAGGTTGATATATATATATATATATATATGTATACATACCTAGGTATGTGTGTAAAATCCATCGAGAAGACCCCAAACAATCCAATTAACCTGAAAGTGAATCGAAGGTTACCAAAAACTCTAAATAAAATTGAAACAATATAAAAAAAGGGTGGAAGAAATCAATCAAATCTATAGTCCAATCTCCCTTGTGAAACATTACATAAACCAAGGCCATTTTAAAATATGAATCTCACCATTCAAAACCATCTATACTTGATTTTGAAAAATAAAAATTAATTTCACATGTCAAATATTTAATTTTCTTTCAAAAACACTTTCTAAAATCATCTGAAACTTATGTACCCTTAAAACAAGTTTCGCACCCACCAAATAACCCTCAAACACCCCCATGAAACTCCAAACCAATACTCTCACACCAAACACAACCATTTTTTGATACAAAACCATAACCCAAAACACAAGCATGTCACACACTTCAAAAACGTATTTTACATCACTCAAACAATATTATAAACCATTTAACGTATTTATAAAAACCATTTCAAGAGTTGAAACAATATTTTACACCTAATGTACAAAAAATTTCCCAACCAATTCCCCTGAAAATCCATTTTAATAATTAAACAAATCTAAAATTCATATGTAAAAAAACACATGACAAGGCATACATTCCAAAAACTACTCCCTTCTTCAATAAAAACTCATTTAGAACACAAAATCACCTCATGTTCCATTGAAAATATAACTTGCACAATGAAAATAAGCCATAAAACACTTTTCGAGAAATATTACAATACAATATCACAACACATATCATTTATTTTGTAGAAAATCATTTCTAACACATAAACATGTTAAAACACTATGAATTCCCACTTTGCACTACCCAAATCACATTAGAACACATTAAAATTAACTAAAAAATTAAGAGGTTAAAATAAATCAACCTAAAACAAAGGAGGATGAACTGAAATGGACTAAATAACTTCCCCATTAGCGGAGGATGACGAAACCTGTATGAGGAACACTAGGAAAACCCACCATGCACCCTTAAAATGGATGAAATCATCAAAACCCGATCAACCCATGACCTAGGGTTCAGCCAAGAAAAAAATGGATGGAAAAAAATACCTACTAAAGGAGGTGTTGACGAATCACGCAAAGAGTGGAGGATACTTGAGGGAGAAGGCCGCAGAGGGGGAGGATCGTTGGGCGGAGGGAGCGAGGTCGGTGGTCCAGGAGGGAGGGGTTCGTCGCGTGACTGGAGGAAGGGGAGGATGAGGCTCAACATCACGAGGCAGGAGGATATGAGGGGGGTTCACCACTATGTATAGAGGGAAGGTGTCACGACCCGACCTCGGGGCCCGTGCCGTGACTAGCCCAAGCCCGCCTTCCATAGGCCAGGGGCTGGCGACTAGCACCAAGGCGTAAAATCCCGGTAAACAGGGAAGGCATTGCCTTTATAAGTAACAACCACCACAGAGTCAGCAAGCGGAAAGTAACTACAAGTGTAGAAAAGTAAAGGGGGCCGGAATACAAGCCCAACTGAAAGTACAACTGAAAAAGTAAAGAACAGCAACTGAAGAGAAGACGGCGGCCTCGTGTCATCCACTGGCAATCCCACCTGAAGGGTGGGTACAGATAGCCTCCAGGCTCCTCGGGTCCCACGTCCGCTCTGAGCACGTCCACGCCCCAATCGTGATCAGCGCTGCCCGTCGTCTGCATCCAACACAACAAGGTGCGGGCATAGCCCGTGCAGGGGTGAGTATAAGCTACTCAGTAAGGACCCCGAGACCCCCGAAGGTCTCCCGAAATCCACAAAGGATATAGCACAAAAAGGAAGGTGCAATCACGAAGTAACATCTGACTCGACTTAGGTATATGCCCATACATATACCTAAGTCCCCACTTCTAGCTTTGCTCACGAGCTCAAGAACAATCAATCCACATAGGAAAGCAAGACTCAAATCCACAAAGGAGAGTAAACAGTAAATCCACATAGGATAGTTCAACACAATCCACAAAGGAGAGTAACATAAGATTCAGCTCAACCAGGTATACTTTTTCAGATTTCGTCAAAGATGATCACTGATCCATCTAAGTCGTCGGACCCACGAAGGATCGATAGGTACTAACCCCCGCAAAAGACCCACACAGGATCGGGCTCACACAGAACCTGTAGGCAGTGGCTCACACAGAACCGGTAGTAAGGACCCACATAGGATCGGGCTCACACAGAACCTGTAGCACTGATCCACGTAGGATCGCTGAGTGCAGTAGTCGACACAGTCCACTGAGGATCTCTTCACAGTCGTCACCGCAGTCCACGAAGGATCTCTGCTCTGCCGTCGTCGCAGTCCACTGAGGATCTCTGCTCTGCCGTCGTCGCAGTCCACGGAGGATCTCTGCTCTGTCGTCGAAGTCACAGCTAGCGCTAGGGTTCCCGCACACAGAGAGCTCGTTTAGGAGGGTCCGCTCCACGAGCCGAGAGGCTGATACATCAACTGACACGTAGTCCGAAGTTGATGTATCCAAAAGTTCCGTATCGACAACAGGATCTCAACGCAACAGACGGCACGTCAATCGGACGCCCGGTCTGAGAGTTATTGGCATTTTCGTCCCAGGGGCCCGGTTGGTTTTTAGGGAAAACCAACCCGACCGTACTCCGCCTGTATCCGATCCTTGGGCGGAGTATGCCAAAAGTTCCGTCTCACTTAGAGGAAACTACCACAGCTGACGGTACGTCGATCGGACGTCCGTAGCTCAAGTTATGAGCGTTTCCGCTCCGAGGGCCCGGTTGGTTTCGTGTACGAACCAACCCGGCCGAACCCAAAGTCTTCCGAAACCTTGAGTATAATATACCGAAACGACCGTATCGATCGAAGGATCGCGTAGCCGCTGACGGTTCGTTAATCGGAGGTCCCAGGCCCAAGATATGGGCAAAAGACCGAATAAGGCCGGAAAACGGGGGTTCTGGGCCCCGGGCGACCCGGCCCGAACCACCCCTGGGTCGGCCGAACCGGGTCGGCCCGACCCGGCTAGGCCGGGTCCGGTCCGGCCGGGGCGCGGCCCGGCCGACCGGACCGGCCGGCTCGGCTTCGGCCGAGCGGCCGAAGAAACGGCCGCGGGTTTGACCCGCGGCTTGGAGGAACGCGGCCCGCGCGGGCCGCGTGCTGGGTGGCCGGACCGCTGACGCGGTCCGGCGGTTCGCCGCCGCCGCCGCCTTCCGCGGGCCGCCGGAGTTGCTCCGGTGGCCCGTTTTGCCTCCCGTCTGCGCCATTGCTCCTCCCGGGGGCCGATCTTCACTGCGGGATCAACGAATCGCCCTTGCCGCATGGTTCGTCGTCGTCTGCCAAATCCGCACAACAAAAGATCGGCGGACGGTTGCCGGGTCTTGTTCGTTAGATCCGCACCCTCCGCGCTAGTCATAAACAACGGGAGGAAAATAAAATAATCAACAACAATTTTAATTAAATTAAAATTGTTCGGAGATCAGGTTCTTTATTTTAAAAGAATAAACATGGGGAATAAAATATTCCAACATCCCTTACCTTGTCTTCGTTGGACGTGAGGTCGTCGCGGAATCGCTCGTCGCGGAAGGAGGGGATCGTCGCGTCGTTGCGGAGGAGACGTTCGTCGCACCGCGGGAAAAAACGTCGCGCCGACGATCTCCGGATCAAGATCAAACGGATTTAATTAATTTAAATCTGTTGATATCGAATAATAAAAAGGGGAGAATTAGAAGATTCGATTCTCACCTTTAACCGCTGATCGTAGGTCCGCCGCGGAAGAAGAGGCGCCGTAGAAGAAGAAGGATAAGGTCGCGGAAAAGTTTGTTGACGTCGCGGATCGTGCGTCGTCGAATTCCGGTTCCGGCGTTCTTCGCGTTCTTCGCGTTCTTCGCGGGGAGGGTGGAGGTTTAGAAGATCTCGCACAACAGGAGGATCCTCCAAAATAGACAAGTTTGTCTATTTTATTATTTTGCCAACAAACGCAAAACGCGTAAGTAACAACCCATTAAATTCGTTGAATTAATTCAACGAATGAAACAGCCCATTTAATTCACGAAATAAACCGCCCAATTAAATGGTCTGTTAAGAAATAAAAAAAACGCGTCGGTTGACTTTTCAGTTACTTTTACGGGTTTTCGCGGGTGCGTTACTTAGCGAAAGAAACCGCGGGGCTCGTGCGGGCCTTGCCTCAAAAATATCCTACCAAGAGGGTAGGATATTTCCGGATAGCACCCTATCCGCTTTAACTCAGTTCAAGTGGCTTCCAAGTGACTTCCAAGCATCTTGAGTGAAATAAAATAAAGTTGTCGCACAAATTTTATTTTCTTTCTGTCTTAAAGCCCCAAAATTTAAATACCACGTCTGAGCAAACGCAACTCCGGAAGAGGCGTTTCTAAGCAAATACCGGCGCTGCGATTTCATCGGTGCCCTCATAATTCGATTCCGGGCACCGGTTCAAAAGATAGAAAAACCCGCTCGTCCGTTCACTGAACGTACCCGAGCCAAACTTCGGAAATTGATTCCGGGCACACCGGGCCTCGGAATCAGGTGCCGTCTGAAGCTGCGCTCTTGTAAAATTCCAAAGAAAATTAAGAAAAAAAAATTCCCTTGAAATTTGCGGGTCATTACATTACTCCCACCTCAGGGATTTACGTCCCCGTAAAGATACATCAAAAACTAGGGGAACAAATGGGGGTACTGAGCACGCATCTGAGCCTCCCGCTCCCAAGTGCTCTCCTGGAGGTTCCCGTGCTGCCATCTGATGCGCACAAGAGGAATCGACCGCCCACGTAGGACCTGCTCCTGTCGATCCTCGATCTCCACTGGGACCTTCGCAAAAGTAGCCCCATCGTCCACGTCCAGCTCCCCAAAGTCGATGATGTGCGTCGGGTCGTGCACGTATCTCCTCAGCTGAGACACGTGGAAGACGTCGTGCACCCGGTGCAACTGAGGTGGTAGAGCCAGGCGATAAGCCACCTCTCCTATCCTGCTGAGGACCTGGAAAGGCCCGATGAAGCGTGGAGACAACATGCCGCCTCAGACAAATCTCCGTAAACCACGTCGAGGTGAGACACGCAAAAAGACGTGGTCGCCATCCTCAAACTCTAGTGGCCTACGCCTCCTGTCGGCATACGACTTCTGCCGGCTCTGAGCTGTCCTCATCCTCTCCTGGATGATCTGGACCTTCTCTGTCGTGGCTCGGACCATCTCTGGTCCCACGAGTGCTGACTCCCCAGGGTCTGTCCAGCACAACGGTGAACTGTAGGGTATGTCATACAACGCCTCGTATGGTGCCATCCCGATGGTGGAGTGGTAGCTGTTGTTGTACGCGAACTCCACCAAGGGTAGGTGGTCCTCCCAGCTGCGACCAAAGTCGAGAACACATGCACGGAGCATGTCCTCGAGTGTCTGTATGGTCCTCTCCGTCTGACCATCCGTCTGAGGGTGGAAGGCTGTGCTCAGATGGAGCCGCGTCCCGAACGCCTCCTGCAACCCCTTCCAAAGCCGGGAAGTGAAACGAGCATCTCGATCAGAGACGATAGACGATGGCACAACGTGAAGCCGTACGATCTCCTGGACGTAAAGACGTCCCATGCTCTCCACTGAGCCCTGCTCTCTGATGGGTAAGAAGTGTGCCGACTTGGTGAGTCGGTCGACAATCACCCAAATGGAGTCGTGACCTCTGGAAGTGCGTGGAAGTCCAGTCACGGAGTCCATAGATATGCCGTCCCACTTCCACTCCGGGACCTCCAAGGGCTGTACCAAGCCTGCTGGTACCTGATGCTCTGCCTTCACCTGCTGGCAGGTGAGGCATCGTGAAACGAACTCTGCCACAGCTTTCTTCATGCTCGGCCACCAGTGCTGTCGTCTGAGATCCTGGTACATCTTCGCCACTCCGGGATGTACCGCCAAGGGAGAAGTGTGAAACTCTCTCAGCACCTCCTCTCCAAAAGCGACTGGTACGAAGGTACATCCTCTGAAAAGGATGTCGTGCTCTGCTCCAAGGGAGAAACCATCAGGCGCCTGACCTGAGGATATCAGTGCACGCCGGGTCTCACAGTCAGCGTCCCCACGCTGAGCCTCTCTGACCCGCTGTAGAAGTGGAGGAGAGACTGTGAGAGACTAAAGAAAGGCTGCTCCGTCTCTATCCACGAAGGATATCTGTAAGGAGGCTAGCTGCTCCGTCGTCTCCTCATGTAGCTGAATGCCCGTCCTCCTGCTGAGGGCATCGACTACCACGTTCCCCTTCCCAGGAGTATAGACTATCTCAAAGTCATAGTCCTGGAGGAACTCAAGCCATCTCCGCTGTCTCAGGTTCAGGTCCTTCTGAGAGAAGATATACCTGATACTCTGGTGGTCAGAAAATACTGTGAAGCGCTCGCCCATCAGATAGTGCCGCCAAGTCTTCAGAGCGAAGACCACTGCTGCTAACTCCAGGTCATGAGTGGCGTAGTTCTGCTCATGCGGCCTCAACTGACGTGATCCGTAGGCGATCACGGCCCGCTCCTGCATCAGGACGCACCCGAGTCCAGTCCCTGATGCGTCGCAGTAAACTACGTATCCAACTCCCTCCTCAGGCAACCTCAAGATAGGTGCGCTGGTCAACCTCTGCCTCAGCTCCTGGAAGCTCTGCTGGCATCTGTCTATCCACACGAAGGGTTTCCCCTTCTTCTTCAACGCTGAGAGTGGTGCCGCAACTCTGGAGAAGTCTGGCACGAATCTCCGATAGTATCCGGCTAGGCCCAAGAAGCTCTGCACCTCTGTCACGCTCCTGGGTGGCTCCCAAGCTAGCACTGCCTCGATCGTCGCGGGATCCACTGCAACTCCCGCCTCAGAGATGACGTGCCCCAAGAAGTGGACCTCACGTAACCAGAACTAGCACTTTGAGAGCTTGCCATAAAGCTGGTGCTCTCGGAGCGTGTCTAGCACAACTCACAGGTGGTAGGCATGCTCCTCCTCAGTCGTCGAGTATACCAAAATGTCGTCAATGAAGACCACGACAAATCGGTCGAGGTATGGCTGGAAGATCCTGTTCATGAGGCTCATGAACACTGCTGGAGCATTGGTTACGCCGAACGGCATAACCAAGAACTCATAATGGCCATACCGACACCTGAAGGCCGTCTTCTGCACGTCCTCGTCTCGAACTCTGAGCTGATGATAGCCTGACCGGAGGTCTATCTTCGAGAACCACCGCGCTCCCTTGAGCTGATCGAAGAGGTCATCAATCCGTGGTAGCGGATACTTGTTCCTCACTGTCACCTGGTTCAGGCGACGATAGTCGACACACAGTCGCAAGCTCCCGTCTGCCTTCTTGGCGAACAAAATCGGGGAAGCCCAGGGTGAAACACTGGGTCGGATAAACCCCTTGCTCTGCAAGTCCTCCAACTGTACCCGCAGCTCCTGAAGCTCGGCGGGGGCCATCCGATATGCTGGAGTAGATATCGGGGCTGTCCCGGGGTACAAGTCGATGTAAAAGACTACCTCTCTACGAGGAGGTAGCCCTGGAACGTCGTCGGGAAAGACGTCCACGTACTGGTCCACCACTGCAGGAAAAGCTGGACTCCGCACGTCCACTGCTCCTAGGATGAGGCTAGCCAACTGATGAGAGATGGGCTGCACTCTCCTCCGCGGAAGTCCATCCTGTGCTGCAAAGGTTCCCTTCTCGCCGGTGAAGGTAAACCTGCTCCCGTCGGTGCGAACACATCGCACCTTGCGCCTAAAACAGTCGATCTGGGCATGAACCGTGGATAGCCAATCCATGCCCAAGATGACGTCGTAAGGCCTCGACGCCGCTACAAGGAGATCCTAGCCGAAGCTCTCGCCTCCTAGAGTAATCTCACACTGCCAGCACAGTGCGTAATCGTCGAGTCTGCTCCCGTAGGAGTCTCTAGCCGTAAGGATCGAGCCAACGGCTCAGTCGGAATCTCCGAGCTCCGAACAAGGAAGAGGCTATGAAAGAGTGACTCGCCCCTATGTCTATAAGTACTGCAGCAAGGGTGGAATAAACACAGATCGTACCTTGAATCATCTCTGGCATGTCGGGGTCGTAGGCCTCCACTGCCTGGAGCTGGGCCTGCCCCTGCCCGCCAGCTCCCTGTGGTCGAGGTGGCCCTCCTGGTGGTGGTGGGGGTAGAGCCTGGAAGCGTCGCCCACCACCCGCTTCTCGGCCAGCTCCTCTGCCTCGTCCGCCTCCTCCCTGCGGACCGCCACGGTCGACCCTCTGCCTCTGCCTGGGTGGCCCCTCCACCGTCTGCTGCTCCTCTGATCGGCGAGTCGGGCAGTCACGAGCCATGTGACCCTGCCCGCCGCAGGAGTAGCACAGCCTGCCTCTCAGAAGGCTGGCACTCCGCTGTGTGCCCCACACTGTTGAGCCGGTGTCCTGAGGCCGTCTGCGTGGGGGTCTGGTCTGCTTGGACCCGAGAGTCATCCGTCGGCTACCTGCTGTCGAAGACTCAGCTACCTGCCGCCCTGCGCTAGGTCTCGCCGCTGAAGAAGGCTCTGTCAGGAAGCTCTCGATCAGGAGGGCTCGCTCCAGCACTCCCGCCTGGGTCGGAATGCTGAGGGAGATCAGCGACGCCCGAATCTCCTACCGCAAGCCCTGCTCGAAGGTCCGGGCCCGGAAGAAGGGGTCCCTTACCATGTCGGTCGAGTAGCGAGATAGGTCAGTGAACCTCGCCGCGTACTGAGCGACCGTCATGCTGCCCTGGCGCACCTGGAGAAGCTCCTGGATGCGCACAACTCGGAGGGTGGCCGGGACGAACTCAGAGCGGAAGAGGCTCTCGAAGTCTGTCCAGAGCAAGGATGCCTCATCGTGAACCTGGAGCATCAAGCTCCACCATCGTCCTACCACCGCCTGCAGGAGGCTCGCCGCGAGAATCACCATGAGATCCGCTGGTGTCCTCACTAGCCGAAAGATCCGTACCACCGCCTCTAGCCAGTCCTCGGCGGCCTGGGAGTCCGCCTCACCGCGAAACCTGGGCGGTCGCTGGCTCTGAAAACTCATGCAGTGCCCTGAGGCGACGTGCATCGTCGGCGTCTGGTACTAGCAGCATCGGTGGCTCGGCGGGTAAAGCTACCGCCGGTGCCACTGCTGGCAAAGGGCCCTGCACCGAGGCCTCGTCGCTCGGTGGGCTGCCGTCGCGCCCTACACTCGGAACCCTAGGCGGCTGTCGTCGTGGGGCCATCCTGAAAAGGAGAACAAGAGCACCACAGTCAGAACAGTATACCTGGTGAACTGGCACAAGTAATCACAAGGAAAACCTGAGACTTTCATAAAGGAGATCAGTATACCCGGTGAGCTGACACAAGTAATTCCGAAGAAGACTTGAAACACACACACAATCAATGTTTTCATGCATTAAGTCGGAAATCAGGAGTCAGGGTCCTGGTGTACGGATACGTCGGCCGCCGCACCAACACTGGGCTCCCTGAACTGATAACCACACTCAATACACTAAACACTATTGCTTCATATAGAAAGAAAAGACGATCAGAGTCTGCGGTAGAACCGACCACCTCTGATACCAATTTGTCACGACCCGACCTCGGGGCCCGTTCCGTGACTACCCCAAGCCCGCCTTCCATAGGCCAGGGGCTGGCGACTAGCACCAAGGCGTAAAATCCCGGTAAACAGGGAAGGCATTGCCTTTATAAGTAACAACCACCACAGAGTCAGCAAGCGGAAAGTAACTACAAGTGTAGAAAAGTAAAGGGGGCCGGAATACAAGCCCAACAGAAAGTACAACTGAAAAAGTAAAGAACAACAACTGAAGAGAAGACGGCGGCCTCGCGTCATCCACTGGCAATCCCACCTGAAGGGTGGGTACAGATAGCCTCCAGGCTCCTCGGGTCCCACGTCCGCTCCGAGCACGTCCCGCCCAGTGGTCCACCTCCAGGTACCGTCCTGCTCCACGCCCCAATCGTGATCAGCGCTGCCCGTCGTCTGCATCCAACACAACAATGTGCGGGCATAGCCCGTGTAGGGGTGAGTATAAGCTACTCAGTAAGGACCCCGAGACCCCCGAAGGTCTCCCGAAATCCACAAAGGATATAGCACAAAAAGGAAGGTGCAAATCACGAAGTAACATCTGACTCGACTTAGGTATATGCCCATACATATACCTAAGTCCCCACTTCTAGCTCTGCTCACGAGTTCAAGAACAACTCAATCCACATAGGAAAGCAAGACTCAAATCCACAAAGGAGAGTAAACAGTAAATCCACATAGGATAGTTCAACACAATCCACAAAGGAGAGTAACATAAGATTCAGCTCAACCAGGTATACTTTTTCAGATGACGTCAAAGATGATCACTGATCCATCTAAGTCGTCGGACCCACGAAGGATCGATAGGTACTAACCCCCGCAAAAGACCCACACAGGATCGGGCTCACACAGAACATGTAGGCAGTGGCTCACACAGAACCGGTAGTAAGGACCCACATAGGATCGGGCTCACACAGAACCTGTAGCATTGATCCACGTAGGATCGCTGAGTGCAGTAGTCGACGCAGTCCACTGAGGATCTCTGCACAGTCGTCACCGCAGTCCACGAAGGATCTCTGCTCTGCCGTCGTCGCAGTCCACTGAGGATCTCTGCTCTGTCGTCGTCGCAGTCCACGGAGGATCTCTGCTCTGTCGTCGAAGTCACAGCCAGCGCTAGGGTTCCCGCACACAGAGAGCTCGTTTAGGAGGGCCGCTCCACGAGCCGAGAGGCTGATACATCAACTGACACGTAGTCCGAAGTTGATGTATCCAAAAGTTCCGTATCGACAACAGGATCTCAACGCAACAGACGGCGCGTCAATCAGACGCCCGTTCTGAGAGTTATTGGCATTTTCGTCCTAGGGGCCCGGTTGGTTTTTAGGGAAAAACCAACCCGACCGTACTCCGCCTGTATCCGATCCTCGGGTGGAGTATGCCAAAAGTTCCGTCTCACTTAGAGGAAACTACCACAGCTGACGGTACGTCGATCGGACGTCCGTAGCTCAAGTTATGAGCGTTTCCGCTCCGAGGGCCCGGTTGGTTTCGTGTACGAACCAACCCGGCCGAACCCAAAGTCTTCTGAAACCTTGAGTATAATATACCGAAACGACCGTATCGATCCAAGGATCGCGTAGCCACTGACGGTTCATTAATCGGAGGTCCCAGGCCCAAGATATGGGAAAAAGACCGAAGAAGGCCCGAAAACGGGGGTTCTGGGCCCCGGGCGACCCGGCCCGAACCACCCCTGGGTCGGCCGACCCGGGTCGGCCCGACCTGGCTAGGCCGGGTCTGGTCCGGCCGGGGCGCGGCCCGGCCGACCGGACCGGCCGGCTCGGCTTCGGCCGAGCGGCCGAAGAAACCGCCGCGGGTTTGACCCGCGGCTTGGAGGAACGCGGGCCGCGTGCTGGGTGACCGGACCGCGGACGCGGTCCGGCGGTTCGCCGCCGCCGCGGCTCGGCCGCGGCAGAGTTTCCGGCGGCGCGCCGGTCGCCGGCGCCGCCGCCGCCTTCCGCGGGCCGCCGGAGTTGCTCCGGTGGCCCGTTTTGCCTCCCGTCTGCGCCATTGCTCCTCCCGGGGGCCGATCTTCACTGCGGGATCAGCGGATCGCCCTTGCCGCACGGTTCGTCATCGTCCGCCAAATCCGCACAACAAAAGATCGGCGGAGGGTTGCCTGGTCTTGTTCGTTAGATCCGCACCCTCCGCGTTAGTCATAAACAACGGGAGGAAAAGAAAATAATCAACAACAATTTTAATTAAATTAAAATTGTTCGAAGATCAGGTTCTTTATTTTAAAAGAATAAACACGGGGAATAAAATATTCCAACATCCCTTACCTTGTCTTCGTCGGACGTGAGGTCGTCGCGTAATCGCTCATCGCGGAAGGAGGGGATCGTCGCGTTGTTGCGGAGGAGACGTTCGTCGCACCGCGGGAAAAAACGTCGCGCCGACGATCTCCGGATCAAGATCAAACGGATTTAATTAATTTAAATCCGTTGATATCGAATTATAAAAAGGGGAGAATTAGAAGATTCGATTCTCACCTTTAACCGCTGATCGTAGGTCCGCCGCGGAAGAAGAGGCGCCGTAGAAGAAGAAGGAGAAGGTCGCGGAAAAGTTTGTTGACGTCGCGGATCGTGCGTCGTCGAATTCCGGTTCCGGCGTTCTTCGCGTTCTTCGCGTTCTTCGCGGGGAGGGTGGAGGTTTAGAGGATCTCGCACAACAGGAGGATCCTCCAAAATAGACAAGTTTGTCTATTTTATTATTTTGCCAACAAACGCAAAACGCGTAAGTAACGACCCATTAAATTCGTTGAATTAATTCAACGAATGAAACAGCCCATTTAATTCACGAAATAAACCGCCCAATTAAATGGTCTGTTAAGAAATAAAGAAAACGTGTCGGTTGACTTTTCAGTTACTTTGACGGGTTTTCGCGGGTGTGTTACTTAGCGAAAGTAACGGCGGGGCTCGTGCGGGCCCTGCCTCACAAATATCCTACCAAGAGGGTAGGATATTTCCGGATAGCACCCTATCCACTTTAACTCAGTTCAAGTGGCTTCCAAGTGACTTCCAAGCAGCATAAGTGAAATAAAATAATGTTGTCGCACAAATTTTATTTTATTTCTGTCTTAAAGCCCAAAATTTAAAAACCACGTTTGAGCAAACGCAACTCCGGAAGAGGCGTTTCTAAGCAAATACCGGCGCTGCGATTTCATCGGTGCCCTCAAAATTCGATTCCGGGCACCGGTTCAAAAGATAGAAAAAACCCGCTCGTCTGTTCACTGAACGTACCCGAGCCAAACTTCAGAAATTGATTCCGGGCACACCGGGCCTCGGAATCAGGTGCCGTCTGAAGCTGCGCTCTTGTAAAATTCCAAAGAAAATTAAGAAAAAAAAT
Source organism: Viscum album (assembly GCA_963277665.1). Taxonomy (NCBI): domain Eukaryota; kingdom Viridiplantae; phylum Streptophyta; class Magnoliopsida; order Santalales; family Viscaceae; genus Viscum; species Viscum album. The sequence goes on from CAUJRU010001404.1 coordinate 94,854, forward strand.
TTCCTTGAAATTTGCGGGTCCTTTACAGAAGGGTTCATTTAGAGGTTTATTTTTTTAATTAATTCTATTTTAATTTTAATTCAGTTGATTTTATAAAAAATGGAAACTCAAATATGAATAAATTTAATTGAAACACATGTATAAATAAAATAACCATGAAAGTCGGTTCGGGATGTGAAAATTCACCCTACCATGACCCTTTCTTCCCCCAGAACGTCCCAAGATATATAATTGATCAAAACCAAAGAAAGGTTGATTTAGAACAAATTAAGATCCTAAAAACTCAAAGACCAAATAACCCTCACTCACATTCATTCAGATCTCAGAACCACAAATTCCCAAAAAAACTACATGACCTCCCCCAAAATAAGCCACACATCTAAGGAAGACATCACATAAGACCACAGAGATCAAACAACAATTAAGAGATGATGATGAAAACTCTCTCTCTTCTAAACACAATCCAAAATGGAATAACCCAACCCCAAACATATAAAATAAACTAACGAAGAAACCAGTGGTGACTTGTTTTTGATCTCGATGAGCATCCATTACACAACCCACTATCATAGCCAACCAACTACTACGGTTGGGGTTGAGCCGAGACAAAACAACGAAATTCTTAGACAATAACACCTGGATGATTGAATCATCATAGGTTCATCCCATAGTGGTCTCCCCACCATATTAGGATTCTAGAAAACCACTATTTTTTCAAGATAAAAAAAATTCTCGATTTATATCGAAAACCAGTAAAACATGTAAGAAACAAAACATGGGAAAAAAAGCACCACCATTCTACATCAAAAACATTAAAAAACACAAAAAAGAAATTACCATTAAAATTAGGTTCCAAATATACATGAAACACAATTCTTCACACCCAAAAGAGGACAACATAATAGATTACTATAATTAGAAAAACAAAATCTTTCACAAAAAAAGCAGATTTGGATTGATCTTGCACCAGTTTTACATTCATACAACTGAGCAAAAGGGCTATCCAAGGGAGTGGATCTGGACCCATGTCACTTTTGGGTTCTACCTTGGCCAAACCATTGAAAATGACTTAATCAGCCACATGTATTACAGATATTAGGTGCTTCGTGACCTGAATACTTCTTAAGACCCGAAATCGCACACTAAAAACACAACCAGTACTTCCACTCAGATGAATCTGGGGAGGCGGGAAATAACGACCTTTTCATGTTTCTTCTCATGTCACACCCAAACTTTTAAGATAATTGTTTCGGTGCGGATGTGCGTCGGGTTACGCTGTTCCGCCAGGACGCGTTCGCGTGTGCACCCGTCAACCCGAGGGGATGGGCGCGCGGCTTGTGGTCCCGCAGTCCCGCTTTCCAAGGGCGGGCGGCATCCGTCCCTTATTCAGGGGCGTCTGCTCCTTGATCGAAACCGGGATGATGGGATGTCGGCTCCTCCTTCCTTGGACGTCTCCTCGGAACTTGTCGCCTAATCCGGGTCTCCCTCATAGACTTAAGAATGTTCGTGAATCTCGTTCCCGGCGCCATATCTTCATGGACACCGGTTAATTACGCTGCTTCCGCCCGGACGTTCCAAGGAGTCTGGGCGGGGCAGCAACCTGCGGTGAGAAGGCCGGGTGGCTCTGGGTGCTGGGGGCGTGTCGTAACACTGCGGCTCTGCACGTCTGTCTTCCGTCCCTAATAGGGCTTCTCGAAGGCATGATGGCCTGAGGCATCCCGTACTAGGTGCGGGGAACTGTGTCACCTGAGGTTTTCCTCAGCTTCCCGTGTTTAACACGGGGTATGCCGCGAGTTTAACGTCCAGCGGGGACGGCATCGGACCGATCAACACGAAAAGTGGATCAGATGACAGAACCCCTTGCGGGGAACCTCCGACGCTGGGGCCAGCACATGGGCGGCTTCCCAAGTAACGTGGAGTGGAGTGAAGTGGCATGACCCCACCGGGATGTGGCGGCCCGGGTAAGGATCAGGATGGATGATGGAGTGAAAAGCTTGGACCCCAGAGGGGCTTCCTACGTACCGCGCGTTAGCACGGATCAAAGTCAACGTAGTTCGGGTATACAGTTTAACGTCATGCTGGACGTCGGCAAGCCGACTCACGAAGAGGTCGAGGCCGCCGGGCGGAGGATTGAACCGAACCACCTCGCACGGAGTGGGATGGAACGGCCGGGTGGATCACAGTTTCACGTCATGCTGGACGATAAAAGGGGAAATGGAAAAGGGGGGCTGTGGGGAGGCACCGTGGAGATACACACGGGCAGTCTCCCACAGGGGCGGATTCATAGGTGAATCAACACAAGCGTGAACCCTGGAGGGGTCCACTGATGGATGAACCGACGTAAATACGACCGGGACGACCAGGTGGTGGGCTTGGACCTCAGGGAGGCTTCCTACGTACCCTGTATAGAAGACAGGGATCAAAGTCCACGTAGTTCATTCTGTCAGGACTTACGCACTTGGGGCAGCCCGGATGCTGCAAAACTCAGTTGGAAGGGACTTGGACCGAAAGCAGAAGACACCTCGATCCCAGTCAGACCCTCTACTGGCTTCGGCAGTGGGGAGGCGCAATGGAGATACACATGTGCAGCCTCCCACGAGAAACTAGGGGTTTGTAATACCCTGCCCCCGTAGGGAAAAGCCACTCCCATTAAATCGTCCCTAAAGAGGGGCAATCCCGACATCCCTGCAGAGACGAGCGGGTGGGGGCCACATCCAAACCGGGGGGACCCTGCGTGTGGAGCACGGGATCAGGTTGCGGACGGTTTAGCGTCTTTCCAGACGAAGTACAGTTTAACGTCATGTGTTGAGGACGAAGCACTTGGCAGTTTAACGTCTTGCAGCGCGGACGATGGGGGCTAGGCAGTTTAACGTCGTGCAGCTTGGACGGATGTGCAGTTTAACGTCATGCTGGACGAATCTGCAGTTTAACGTCATGCTGGACGTATGCGCAGTTTAACGTCGTGCGGGACGAATGCGCAGTTTAACGTCATGCGGGACGAATGTGCAGTTTAACGTCATGCTGGACATAGGTTGCCGGACGATGGGTGCATGTCACTTCGCACGAACCTGGAGGGCCGCATGGGAAGACAACGCACGGTGCGGGCACCCGGGATGAGAATCATCGGGTGCCACACAGGCGGGTACCTTTAGGAGGTCAACGGGGACGACCCTGGCAGATTGCGCGCAAAAAGGAAGCTTTGCGCGCAATACTGCGGGCCGGCGCGCAATCGGGGCGGCTGGCGCGCAATTGGGCCAGCGCCTTGCGCGCGGATGCTTGAGAATGCTCACACCGGGCTTCGGATAGCGCGCGGAGCAACGGCTCATTATTTAACGAATGGCCACTTGAAAGAAGGGGGGGTGCGCGCAACCGGGCCGGATTGCGCGCACCCCGGGGCAATTGCGCGCAAGCGGGTTCTTTTGCGCGCAAAGGCCTTAGGGTGAGTTTTTATTCAAATGAAAGGAGCCAGCGGGGATTGCGCGCGAAGGCGGACCCCGAGGCTTTCTTGCGCGAAAGAAAGGAGTTTACCTGAAGTTCGTCATTGCGCGCGGAAGGGGTTGAATTGCGCGCACGAGAGACGTTTCGACTTCCAGCAACCTTTGAAACGTTGGGGGTCGCCTTATATTTATAGGCAACCCCGGGCGCGGAATCCAGGGTGCGAGCGCAAAATTCTCCTCGCGGGCACGGAATCGGACACGGCGCGCAAGGGAGTCGCGCGGGCCCGCGGCGCGCAAAATTGCGCGCCGGACCGGCGCATTGCGCGCATCCCGGGGGGTTTGCGCGCGGAACATCACCTTTGCGCGCGAGCCTCTGAAATTCCGCGCAAGGCCTCCGGGCCCTCCGAAACATCCTTCCGACTCCAAATATGACCTCGCTTTCCGCATCCGGAGCTTTGTTTGGGAACAACGGACTTTTCCAGCGTCTACAAAAGCCCCCCCTCGGAATCTGATCGGAGAGAGGTCGCAACGATCGGGTTCCGAGGGAGACGCCGGAATGCCGAAGTCCTGGGCGACGCGGGACTGTGGCGCGCAAAAATGGGTGTCGGGCGCGAAAGCGGCCGATGCGGTCGCGCAAAGCCTTTTCCGCGCAGCGCGGACCACGGCCTCGCCTATAAATAGGGGCACTGGGTCCCTCCGTGCCGTACACTGGCCTTCCGCGCGATAAGCCTTTTTGCTCTCGTGCGCGAAATTGCCTTTTCCGGCGCGGAATTCGCTCGCTCGTCGCGCAAAAACCGTCCGGACTTCGCTCTGTTTTTGCGCGAATACCCGTGGTTTTTCGCGAAGGACTTCCCGATTGCGCGCCGTCCACTAGGATTGCGCGCCGCCTCTCAAACTTTTCCACCAGCCTCGTCCGATCCCGCACGCTTCATCCCTTAACCCGCACGACTCCCGAATCTTCCGAGATGGCCGCGCACAGAGGAAATGAAGGGGATGCCGCCACTCGCAGAGCCGAGATGGCGGCGAACGAGGAGGTTTACGGAGCCAAGGAGATTGTTTCTAACAATCAATCCTTGTTCGACTTACTAACGCCGGCCCAGAAGACATATCCACTGTCGGACAACCTGCCGCTCTGGAACTTCGGCATCCTAGATGAGGTTCCGGTGCCGGGGTTCGAGATTGATGCGCCGCGGACCTGGGTGACCCGGGAGGACGAGCTTCTCCGCTATAATATCACCAACAATGGGCATCCTGCCAGGGAGACCAGACACTTGGATGTCTATGTCCTGAACCCGAGGACGCGAACCATTGATGGGGGTGAGCCTACTGCGGAGAATTCTCCAGCCCTCTACTCGAGCATATATCGCCAGAGCGTCACGGACGACACCAAGGGCTGGCTGAAGGACTGGGACTTGCGATCTGGGGGCAACTTTACCAGTGAATGGGCCTGGGCGTTCTGGGTACGCCACACTTGCGATCACTTCGCAGAGGAGCTGCGGTACATCGGCCTGTTCGAGGCGGTGTGGACGTCGCAGTTCCACTTCTACCAGCAGTCTGAGCTCGGGCCGGAGCTGTTCACTCGCTGGTCCCCGGATACCAACACCTTCCATCTTCATCATGGGGAGGTCGGCATCGGTCTCTGGGACATCCACTGCATCGGAGGTATCCCGCTGGAGGGCTACCAGTACGATGAGTTCCTGCCACCGAAGAACATCTGGGAGGACAGGTCACGGACTCCCATTCTGACCTGGCATCTTCTTGACCTGGCTACGCAGCGGCTCGGGATCCAAGACTTCCAGAAGGACATAGCCTACAAGGATTGGTTCGGCCAGTTCCTGGAGCATGACCCGGCGGTCAAGATGCCAGGCAGGGGGAAGCGGTGCCCGACCGCAGCTCAGAGGAGCCGGAACGGGTCGTACTGGCGGGTCCTGGAGACGGGCGATTACCACTCATGGGGGTACCGCGTCATCGAGGCCCGGGACCCGAACGTCCGGTACGCGGCGTTCCTGGCCGCCTTTCTGAGCGGGTGGCTCCTGCCAGTGCGGGATGCGAGGATGGGCGTCCGCCCGGCGACACTGGCGATGGCGGGCGCCATGGCTGCCAACAAGAGATACAACCTCGGGGTCCCAGTACTGGCGAGGCTGTATGCCATTCTGGGACGCATCTCACGAGGGGGGTCTCCACGAAGGATCTGTGGGCCCTTTCAGTTCTTCCACGGATGGGTGGCTGCTCACCTCGGTGGGTATACGTTCCCAAATGCCATCAGTCCTCCGGGCAACGGCCTGCGACCCTCCCTGCTGAACATTGCGGGGGTCGCTCCGATGACCCTCAGTGAGGAGGGAGTGAGGGTTCGGATTGGCAATCATGCCAATTTCAACTTCAGTCCGTTCCCCACTCCCGTCGGCCAGATGATCGACAATGGGCAGGGTCCGCTGGAGCAGCATGAATACTTCCTGAACATGCGGGGCGGGGTGCTCGTGGCTCGGATCGACGGGAAGGTGATCTGCGAGCCTTACGTGCCGACCCGGTTCGCCAGGCAGTTCGGGTGCCTTCAACGGATGCCGAAGAGGGTATTCACTGCTGTTCGGGAGGAGACGAACCCTTGCGTCCTTCGCCAGATGTGGCTGATGTTCGGCGCCTTCGGCTCTGGCGACGTCATCACTCTCCCTCCTACCGGAGTTAACGCAGGCTTGGCAACCGAGTACGCCGAACACTGGGCCATCGCGTACCCTGAGGGGCTCTTGCGGAAGCTAGTTCGGCGGCTCGAGGCTACCCGTGCGGAGACCGGGCGTCAAGGAAGGAGGCGAGGCGCCGCCACACGGGGGAGAACGGAGGCGCGCCAAGCAGCGGAGCCGGCGCGGGCAGGGACTTCGGCGGCGGGCGCATCGCAGGCTGCCGCCACGACCTCGGCGCCCAGAGAAGGGGCGCATGCGTCGGTCGGAGAGCGGCCCGGGAAGCAGGTGAGACGTCTGCTCGAACCCTCCCACGATGCAGTCTTCCCGGCGCTGTGGTCGGCCTGGATGACCCTGCGGCAGTCACTGGGGACCGACGTCATCTGGCGAAAGATACTCAGAGAAGGAATCTATCTGCCAGAGGTCGGGCGCCTCCAGATCACCGACAGGGTGGACTTCAACCGGCAATATGCATATCTGACGGCCATGGACGAGTACGCGCGCCAACGTGGTCAGCGTGCGGAGCCATCCCTTCTGGTGAAGGTGATGCTCGGTCTCGAGCCCGCTCCAGAACAGATGCCGCCGGGAGAAGATGACAGTAGCGACTCCGAGGAGGAGGAGGAGACGGGGGAGGATGAAGTCTCCGAGGGAAGGTCCCATCGGGGGAGCCCACGGGAGAGTGGCGAGGTGGCCGGCTCTGACAACGTTGATGTCACTGAGCTCCTCGAGGTCCGCTTCTATCCCTACTCAACTTGCTTCATCCATTCTCTTATGCAGCTTCTAACCCGTTTCTCCATCCTTCTCAGGAGCACACGGATGTCGGTCAGGCGTCCTCAACAGGAGTAGGAGAGGCGCCAGCAGGACAAGGCGGGGGCCAGGCACCCATTATCGAACTGTCAAGCGCTAAGGGGTCCCCTGCTGCAACTGTTCCTGCGGCGACCGGGGTAGCGGAAGATGACGCTCCGAACTCCCGTAAGTCTCCCTACTTTACTGCTGGTGCTTGCCATTGACGATCCGTGACTAACCATGGCATGCCCCGCGCAGTGATCTCAACATTGGAGGCTCGTCGGGTTGCCGAACCCGGGCCATCTACGAGTGGACCAGTGGTGGACATGCCGCTTGCTCCGGAACAGACCTTCCAAACCGAGCCGGCCCCACCAACTGCTGATCAAGGGGCTCCGGACATCGGCGATGCTGACATCGGAGAGAGGTTGGGGGCTGACGAGGGTGTCAGCGCCGCTGGGGAGAGAGAAGAAGGTTGCCCGGATGTTGGGGAACCTATCCCTCGTGAGAACCTCCCAGGGGCGGACCCTGCAGCAGACCTGCTGGCTGCCTTCCCTGCTTACCGGCCTGCCGACCCCGAGGAGATGGATGACTCGGACGCGGAGGCGGTCGAGGATAGCCGGGTAACGCGACGCAGGGGGTGGAAGTGCATCCAGCGCTTCCTCAAGCGAGACCCATCGGAATGGCTGGGGCGCATGGGATCACTTCAGACCTGGCTGCGCTTCCTGTGTGCCGGGGGAGCTGATGCTCAACGCCTTCATCTGACGGTCCGTGATTTCATGGCCGAGAAGATGCGCGAGAGCCGCCGGCGTGCCGACGTCGCACAAAGTCGGGACATGTCGAAGAGCACGCAGGCGCTCATCGCGGCAGAGCAAGAAGTCCGGCGCCTCGAAGGGCAGGCGGCAGAGAAGGAGGCCTTCGTCGCAGCATGTACCGAGCTTGTGGAGCAACTATCGGCACAACTGATCGACGCTCAGGTACAGCTGACGGAGGCGGGCCAACAGATGGTCACACTCCAAGTCGAGCGGGAGCGTGCACAGGCCAGGATCGACGAACTGCGTGCTGCGACCGCCGATGAGGAGAGGGCACGCAGAGAACGAGAAGTAGCCCTGGAGGCCGCCAGCCAAAGGGTAGCGGCATTAGAAAGACTTATCCAGCACGCTAATCCTTAGGGGCTTTGTTTTTTGCCATTCCTAGAACATTTTGCTTCCGTTATTCAATATTTCGATCCATTTGCATGAATCAATATATTTATCTGCGTCTTTTGGCATACTCAACCACAAATTGTCTCGCGGGAGTGTTAACCAAGCTTCAGGCATCCGTAATGGGGCCTGGATTTCTAAAGAAAAGAGGGAGGTCATTCCTAAGAAAGGAGACCTCAAGCCTAATCAATGTATCATCCCCCCAACTTGTTCCAACACACGAGCGGGACAATGCTAGGGGCGTTGAGATTTTATCCGAACATAGGGAAATGAGAAAGGGTGAATCGCGTGTCCCGAATCCGGACATCCACAACGGTCGGCCTTCCAGGAAATGCCCAAGACGGTAGGCGGACAGTGGATCGACCATAACAACTGCAATAGACGGACCGAAAAAGGCCATCATTCATATTGCAGGAGGCGGACCACATGTCATCATGAATACCGCTTTGGGGTTCCTTCAGACACAAGGGTGGAAAATCCAGATCAACAGGGCATGCAAAGCGTGGGGCGAAGTGACGATTTGTTCGGACAGAATCCAACGCTCTCAAAATTGCGCCACCGTGGGGAAAGCGTATTAGGCAGATGCACTAATCCGGCCGTGAGTCACCTCAATTCTCAGACAGCACCTCTCTGACGAGGAAACTGTCGTTTCCCATCATTGCGATGGGGCATCCCGAGCTGAATCGGGGAGAATATCACAACTGCACCACTCTACCCGAAGTCAGGCCAGACGGCCGGCGACGAGGAGGGGCGGGACTTGACGATCCCTGAGGCTGGACCCGAGTTGGAATGCTCGGGCGTTCCTACGTACTCCATCAGGCTGGAGATCAAGCCACACGTAGTTCTGAGAGTGCAGTTTTAACGTCATGCAGGACGTAGGACCCCATTTGGGGAGATCTTAGTTTAAGGTCGTAGAGCTCGGACCATGGGGCTAGATCTTAGTTTAAGGTCTTAGAACTCGGACCATAGGGCTGGAGGATCTTAGTTTAAGGTCTTAGAGCTCGGACCACAAGGGTGGAGGATCTTAGTTTAAGGTCTTAGAGCTCGGACCATAGGGCTAGAGGATCTTAGTTTAAGGTCTTAGAGCTCGGACCATAAGGGCTAGATCTTAGTTTAAGGTCTTAGAGCTCGGACCATAAGGGGAGATCTTAGTTTAAGGTCTTAGAGCTCGGACCATGAAGGGAGAGATCTTAGTTTAAGGTCTTAGAGCTCGGACCATAAAGGGAGAGATCTTAGTTTAAGGTCTTAGAGCTCGGACCATAAGGGACTCAAAGCACGCCACATCGTGGTCATATCCCCTGGATATGCAAAGATGCACTGAGGGATAGTGTCAAGAGTGTCGAGGTTTCGCCTGGTCAGAATGGGGGGTGGAAAATGTGAATCATGCGGCCATTCACTCAAGGACTGGGGCACCGGTGTAACGATATGGGAGTACTGCCAACCGTGGCGGAAAAGCAGCATCAATATCGCACTAACCGTTGGTGGAATGAGGCAGCAAACGAGCATCGACCGCTCAATCGCATGATTCATATCGATTTGCTGCCCGAGGCCATTGGGGGTACCGGCCCGAGTCGGTGGGAGAGCACTGAGGCATTATGTCCGAACCGTTCACGGGGGCTCCACCCAGGGCGTAGACGATGGGTCCGAATGAAAGGGAGCACGAAGCCTGAAAAGTGGAGGAAACCTGACCAAGCGGATCCTGACCCTCCTGGCAATAAACCAGAGTACTCTTGACACTGGTGGACCACGGCAAGGGGTCGGGAAACACGCCTTGAGGGTGGCCTGAAGGCGGCGGATTCCCCAGAGAAGGGGGAATCTCTAAGAGGTGGGGGGCTGGACCCGAAGTTTCAAACATCCGGGCGTTCCTACGTATCCCATAAGGATGGGAATCAAGCCGCACGTAGTTCTTGAAGCGCGGTGCAACACAATCGGGCACCAGCGCGGGGAAGAGTGCGGGTCTGACCCTCGCACACAAAAGGAGCGGCATTTGATATTTCTTGTTTGTCCTTAAAGATGAATGGTTTTTCTTTGTGCGGCGACATGCCCGTGATTGAGAAACCTCTGGCGTCGCCACAATAATCAAGCCACGGAAGGCATTGATGAATGGCGTGGTCATTAACCAGCGCCCAATATGAGTGTCCCCTGAGGAGGACATCACGATGCAGTGTCGTTTCTCGTCGGGCGGCCAAGACGATCACAGTTTACGGTCGTGTGGTAGGACCAGACAACACAGTTTAAGGTCGTGTGGTTCGGACCATGGAGGAATCCGCTTATTGCGGTACGGCGGACACGGCGGAGGTGGGAACATACCCAGCCCTGCGGTCACGCACGATTCCAGGAGAAGAGTCTTGGGATAGGGGTCTGCATATGTCCATCACCCGAGGGGCAGAGATGCTAGCCTCCAGATATACTGGGCCCAGAACTCAATTGTTCGGGCGACTCCCTCCTCCGTATGGGGACGAGGGTCCAGCTACGCATGGCCCTTAGGGAGGATATCTGCATATATCCTTGGTGCTCAGATCATGGGAGCCTCGAACGACATCATTACCCTGGTTGGTCTGCTTAACGTGTAGAGGCGTACCGGAGGTCAGTATGAAGAGAGTGTCAAGATTCCACTACAACGCACAAAGGCGGAGTGTGATGAGGACTGTGCAACCAATGTTCAGAGCCTGAGAGAGCTGACATGGCGATCAAGGACGTTGCTAACGCATTCGCAACACAACATCCGATCGCGTCAGCCTAAGACGGGGCAAGCAAACGAGCATCAACCGCTCAATCGCAGGATTCATATCGATTTGCGGCCCAAGACCCACCGGTAAATCGACCCGGAGCGGTGGGAGAGCACTGAGGCATCGTACCCAAACCGCTAACGAGGATCCCTTTGAGTGAAGGCTCGAACAAGAGGAAGCGCGGGGCCTGACAAGCAACACAGGACTTGTCGGGATTGAACCTGACACTACGAGTCATAGACCAAAGCACCCAAAACATGTTAACAGATCTCCGGAAAGGGTCGGAGGACTCACCCTGAGAGCAACCGAAGGGGGGCAGATCCCCGTGATCAACCAAGAGACGGGGCTGGACCTGAAACATAAGCGTCCAGGCGGTCCTACGTATCCCATAAGGATGGGAATCAAGCCATACGTAGTTCTTGAAAGGCAGTTTAATGTCATGCAGGACGATGAGGGGTGTGAGGTAGTCCCACACACGGGGGAGGCGTACGACGCGACCAGTAGACCGACGTGAATGAGGACATAATCCCCCGCTCACGCGATACGCCTCGCACAAAAAGGAGGGGAACTGGGGCCAGAGGCCCAACGCGGGATAGAGATTCCCGGGAAATGGGGCTGGGCCTGAAACATGAATGTCCAGGCGGTCCTACGTATCCCATAAGGATGGGAATCAAGCCATACGTAGTTCTTGAGGTGCAGTTTAACGTCATGCAGGACGATGAGGAAAAAAGAAGGGGGGAGCAGAAGGCATCCCCAAACGTGGGGGGGGGGGCGTACAGCGTGACGAGCAAACCGACGTGAATGAGGGCATAGCCCCGCACTCACACCATACGCCGCACACCCGGGGGCAACTGGGCCAAGGGCCCGAGATGGGATGGAAATTCCCGAAGGATGGGGCTGGGCCTGAAACACGAGGGTTCAGGCGGTCCTACGTATCCCATAAGGATGGGAATCAAGCCGCACGTAGTTCTTGAGTGGCAGTTTTACGTCATGCAGGACGAATGCTGAACAGTTTAACGTCTTGTAGCTCGGACGTAGTGCAGTTTAGCGTCATGCGGGATGAAGCACTTGGCAGTTTAACGTCTTGCAGCGCGGACGAATGCTGAACAATTTTAACGTCTTGTAGCCTGGACGAATGCAGTTTAACGTCGTGCAGGACGTGGTGCAGTTTAGCGTCATGCAGGACGAAGTGCAGTTTAGCGTCATGCAGGACGAAGTGCAGTTTAGCGTCATGCAGGACGAAGTGCAGTTTAGCGTCATGCGGGACGAAGTGACACTCAGGCAAAGTATTGCTTGAGGAACCTAGCGTTGGTGGGAGGAGTGACACGCTCACCATCCATAGTCGCTAGGGAGTACGCGCCATTGGGATAGACCTTGTGGACAACAAAAGGTCCCTCCCACTTGGGCTCCAACTTGGGCGGCTTCCTGCCGGGGATCATCGGTGCTCTTAGGGCTAGCACTAGATCACCCTGCAGGAAGGAGCGGAGGCGAACCTTCTTATTGAAAGCTCGAGCCATTCTGCTTTGATGCCTCTCCAAGTTGTGCAAAGCGCGAAGTCTATTCTCATCCAGTGCTTCCAACTCGACTAGACGGGCTTCAGCAACTCTGTCCGGCGCTTGCTGGTCGTAGACCGCAGTGCGCAAGGACGGTAACTGGATCTCGATGGGCAGGACGGCCTCAGCTCCATACACCAGGGAATAAGGGGTCATCTGGGTGGAATTGCGAGTCGTCGTCCGATAAGCCCAGAGGGCGTTGGGGAGCTTGTCCGGCCAACTCTTCTTGTTCTGACCAACCATCTTTTGCAGAATGTTAGAGAGGGTTTTGTTAAACGCCTCGATCTGTCCATTCGCCTGCGCATGATAGCGAGATGTATGGTTCGAGCGGATGTTATACTTGGCGTACAACTTCTTCAACTCGGCTGCTCGGAAATTGGTTCCGTTATCCGTGAGGATAGCGTGAGGCACTCCAAATCGATAGATGATGTTGGAGGTCACGAAGTCAGCGATCGAACAGGATTTGACCTCTCTGAGCGGAATCGCTTCTGCCCATTTGGAGAAGAAGTCCGTGGCGGTCAGAATGAACCGGCACTGGCGAGCTGTCGCCGGCGGGTAAGGTCCCACAACGTCCAGTCCCCAGACTGCAAAGGGCCAGGAATACCTTGTGGTATGGAGAGGCTCCGGCGGCCGATGCACAAAGTTCGCATGAACCTGGCACGCATGGCACCTCCTGGCGTACTCGATGCAGTCATGGATCATAGAGGGCCAGAAGTATCCCAACCTCCGAATCTGGTGGGACAGCTTCGGCCCAGTCTGGTGGGCGCCACATGAACCAGCATGAACCTCTTGCATGACTCGTGGGATCTCGACTCCCTGAAGGCAACGGAGGAGAACACCATCAAACCCGCGCTTGTAGAGGATCTGCTCCAGACCGGGACTGCTCTGGAGGACAAACTGCGATGCGCGGCGTCGAACTCGCTCGCGCTCGGCCCGATCTGACGGAAGAATGCCATGTTGGAGGTACTCAACCAAAGGCGCCCTCCAATCACGGGCTGATTCGACTGCTATATCTGGGGTACTCGGGGCTCCGGGCATAGGGGCAACCGTGGTGAGGTTACTTACCAACGGGCCGCGATCTTCTTCCGGGATAACGGGAGCGATGAGCCTGCGGCGCGTCACGCGGACGATCAGGTTGTCCTGTTCAGGTTCCGCAAGTGACGCAGCCAGGCTGGCCAAAGCATCTGCTCGACCGTTCTGCGACCGGGGAACATGGACAATTTCCGGCCGAGAAGGGAACCAGGCCATCAGAAGAAGGGTGCACTCCAACAATGGCACAAGTTCCGGCTTCCTGACAACGTAGTCGCCATTGATCTGCTTAACGACCATCTCGGAGTCCCCTTTCACACACAGATGGGGCACGTCGATCTCGAGAGCTAACTCGAGGCCGGTGATGAGGGCATGGTATTCCGCCTCATTGTTGGTACAGCCCTCTGACAACAGGAAAGAGTATGGCAGCACGGCTCGCTCCGGGGTAATGAAGACGATGCCCAAGCCCACTCTATTGAGCTTAGGATTATCGAGTCTTCTACCGGTGGGGCTCCGGGAGGCACCGTCAAAGTGCATCTGCCAGCATGGATCGGCTCGATCAACCGAGAGAATGGTCTCATCAGGAAAGCCTAGATCCAGTGGCTGATCCGCGGAGGTCGGGTGAGCGGCCAGAAAGTCTGCCAACGCTTGCCCTTTGATGGCCTTCTGAGACACATACCTGATGTCGAACTGCTGGAGAATCACAGCCCACCGCGCTAGACGGCCAGTCAACATAGGTCGGCTCAGGATATATTTCAACGGGTCTACCCGAGAAACCAACTGTACCTCATGGTGCTGCAAGTAGTGCCGTAATTTCTGTACGGCAAATACGAGCGCCAGACAGCTCTTCTCGATGGGGGAATACCTAACCTCCGCATCGAGGAGCATGCGACTGAGGTAATAGAGGCTATTCTCTGTTCCCTCGTTGTTCTTCTGGGCGAGAAGGGCACCCAGGGACCGTTCCAGGGCGGTCACATAAAGGACCAGCGGCTTTCCGGATACGGGCGGCATCAGGACCGGAGGTTGAAGCAGGTACTGCTTGATTTCCTCGAAAGCGGTCTGACACTCTTTATCCCATACATAGGTGGCACCTTTCTTTATAAGCCGAGAAAAGGGCTTACACTTGCCGGCCAGATTCGCGATGAATCGACGTATATAGGCTAAGTGGCCTTGGAACCCTTGCAGTTCCCGGACGGTACCCGGGGGAGTCATCTGGCTAATCGCCCTGATTTTCTCTGGGTCGATCTCAATACCCCGGTATCTTACCACAAATCCAAGGAACTTTCCGGAGGTGACCCCAAAGGCACACTTCAACGGGTTCATCTTCAGGCAGCGAGACCGGAGGAAGCTGAACACTTTCTCAAGATCTTTGAGATGGTCCTGACGCTGGCGCGATTTGACAACCAAGTCGTCGACGTAGCATTCCACCAGTGTGCCGAGGATTGGCTTGAATATGCGGTGCATCGCCCGTTGATAGGTGGCACCTGCATTCTTCAGGCCGAAGGGCATGACCCGGTAGCAAAAGGTACCTTGGGGGGCCCTGAAGGCAGTGAACTCCTCATCCTCAGGGGCCATCCGAATTTGGTTGTATCCGGAGTATCCATCCATGAAGGAGAGGGCTTGGAACCCTGCCGTGGCATCAATCAACAGCTCTGTCACTGGAAGGGGAAAATCATCCTTCGGACAGTGGCGGTTGAGATCGCGGAAGTCGATGCAGACTCTAATCTGCCCGTTCTTCTTCCTGACCGGCACAATGTTGGCCAGCCATTTGGGGTACTGAACTTCCCTCACGAAGTTGGCTTTGATAAGCTTGTCAACTTCGGCCTCAACCATGGCACCATGGGATGGGTGCATCTTCCTGGGAGGCTGCTTGAACCCGCGATGGTTCGCCGGGAGACCAAGGCGGTGGACGGCTACCTGAGGATCTAGCCCCGGCATCTCGTCATAGCCCCAAGTGAACACATCACGGTGCTGCCTGAGAAAGTCCACGTACTGCTGCCGCTCCTCAGAGGGCATGGTGGCACTAACCAACGTGGGTCTTGGATCGGCCTCGGTTCCAAGGTTCACCTGTATTAACTCATCGACCGTGGCGGGGACGCCCTCCTCAAAGGCTGGGGGTGCGTCTTCCATACCCTCTCCGCTCGGGGAGGGATCGTCCACGGGAGAGACTGCGTTGGAAACTGCATTGGGGCTACCAGATCCTGCTGGGCCACTGGTGCTGGCGCGGGCAGTCGCGGCCGTCTCATCAGGAGACTCGCGGACCGTCAAGACCATGGCGACGTCCAACCGGTGAATCGGGAGGACGTAGGCGTCATCCAGACTTGCCCAAGGATCGCTTGCAACAGCGACAGGCTCAACCTCACCTGCCAGGATCTGCTTATCCTTGCTCTTGTAATAGTCCGCGTCCAGATAACGGGCTTCACATGAGGCAAAAGGAGAGGCATCTCCTTGAAGCACGCCTACTCGACCATTAAGGGAGTATTTGAGGCATTGGTGGTATGACGAGGGAACCGCCGCGTGAAGGTGAAGCCATGGCCTGCCCATCAATGCGTTATACGCAGTGTCCTGAGAGACTACCATGAATTCGGTGTTGGCAACCAAGTCACCGAACTGGGTCTTCAAACGTATCTTGCCGACCGGGGTTTGCTCGGTGCGGTCGTACCCCTGGATCCTGAGGTCGGAGGGAATCAAGTCATCCTCAGACAACCCCAATCTCCGGAGCGTCCGAGTTGGAATCAGGTTAATCCCGGATCCCGTGTCGACAAGACAACGCCGGACTTCAAGGCCATTGAACTGGCCAGTGACATACAGCGGACGAATGTGTCCCTGTATAGGAGGGTCTTCATCCTTACCAGAGAACGAGATAACTTCCTGACATTTGGCGTCCTCGATCGTTTCGGCGTGAAAGGCCTCTGCAGCCGCAACCTCCGTCTCAAACTGGAGGGGGCTCTTCAGGGCTTCAGCGAGTGCCTCGCGCATCTCAGATGACATGCGCAGAGCCTCAAGGATGGAGAGCCTTGCTGGGATGTCGGCCAAGTGCTTCAGGACATCATACTTTTTGGCCAAGCGCGAGCTCCTGGTTACAGGAGGTTTCTCTGCGGTTGGTGGCATGACGGGCCTTACCGGTTGGATCGGCGGCCGACTGGTACTTGGCGCATCTCGCTGTTCACCGGTCGCAGTCCGGGAAATGGTCACCGTACTGGAGTCAGGAGGCCGGGATGGACTTGTGGCAGGGCGGAGCTGGTCGCGACGCGGCTGAGGCGGTTCTGCCTGGTCCCACACCACAAACAGTGGCGGAGGCGAATCCGTCATCCCCGGATGGGGAGCCTGCGCACGTTGAGCTCGATCTTGAGCCTGCCGCCTAGTCTCAGTGGCGTGCACGGCCTGGCCGGAGGTACTGACGGCTGTGCCCCGGCGACTCCTGCTACTGCGGTTCTTCCGACGGTGGCGACGACCGGGGACGCTAGGGAGGTCCACCTGGTGTTCTTCAATGTCGGGAACCGAAAAGGGATTTACCAGCTCGACGGTGTTAACCGAAGCGTACCCAATACCGTCATCGGACGAATCATCCATCACCGGGCGGATCCGAGGAGGGACCCCCATCTCCGGGGGCATGAAATCGCCGAGAGTACGGGATAGTGGCGGAACTGGCGGGGCGCGCTCTTCCTTCTTGCGCTGCCGCCGTTTGCTCCTCTTGGAGGAGGCAGGCTGGGACGACGATGCCGAAGCAGCACCCGCAGGTTCTGGGGGCTCAGGCTGATTCAAGCGCGCACGGATGATTCCCTGGGCGCGAATGGTCGTCTTGCGGGCCATCCAGTTATTGTACTTCTGGGATCCGCGGTCGGAGACCAGCTGCCATTCTTCCTCATCGCCACCATCGTCATCTGATCCCACGAACACGCCCGCTACCTGTGCTGGAGCTGGGCCCAACCTGATTACATTGTTGTTAATCTGGTCTTGGAGCCAGTCCTTAAACACATAGCACCGCTGGATGGTGTGCCCCAGGGCCCGATGGTAGGGGCAGTAGCGGGGGTTATCTGTGAGATGTGCCTCCTCTGGCTTCCAACACTCAGGCAGTCGCACAATCCTCTGCTCCAGGGCGCTCCGGAAATAACCGGGGACCTGATCCTCATGGAACGAGTACGTCAGGTGTCGCGGGCCCCTGGGAGCGCGGTCTTGACGAGGGGCTGGAGGGGCCTGCCGAGGAGGTGGACCCTGATTATCTCGCCTAGGTTGTGGCGGTACATTACGCGGAGGGGCCGGCCGGTTCTGAGGCTGCCGTTGCTGGGCCGAGAACTGAGCCCGTGGAGGCGGATTCCTGTGAGGCTGCGGAGCTGGCCTCACCGGCAGCAGCTCCAACGGCCTGGGAGCCTCTATCTGGGCCACAGCAGCGGGCTCAGCCCTGCTGGCTCTCCTTGCAGGAATCATAGGAGGCAGCGGGTGTGCCTGGCTGGCCTGTTGCAGGGCTTCCTCAAGACGTAGAGCTTTGTCTGAGAAGTCCCTGAACCCTCCGGGGTAATTCTGAGTAATCAGGGAAGGGACCAGCTCGGTCTTGACGTTCCCGACGCACATTGTCAGCAACTGCTCCTGAGTCAATGGCATGTCAAGGGAATACGTGAGACCCTTCCATCGGGCGACGAAGTCCGCGACTCGCTCATTAGGCCTCTGCTTGCACTTGAAGAGGTCTGCGATACTCGTCTTCCGGGTCGTGGAACTGAACTGGTAGAGGAACTGTCTACGGAGGTCCTCCCAGCTGGTTACCGACCCGACGGGGAGCTGGCTGTACCAGACAAATGCTGGCCCTTCCAGTGTCTGAACAAAGCAGCGAAGCTTAGCGGCCTCCTGCTGCGCCGGAGTCCCCAACATAGGCCCGCACCTCGAGTTGAAGTGGGCTAAATGCTGTGGCGGATCTCCAGTCCCGTTGAAGGGGGCGAAAGTGGGATTCCCGAATCCCGGAGGCGCCGGCATGTCATCCACCCATGCTGGGTAGGGCTTGCCGTCCGGTGGGATCGCCACCTGCCGAGTCTCCAAGGCTTCCAAGCGGGCAATGAGTGCCGCCATCGGATCGTCCGGACATGGGTTCCAGTCCTGGCGAGGATCTCTAACCACGAGCGCATTGCATGGCCCTTCAATCGGGTCGTCGACCGGGTCGTCGAACTCGGCAGCTCGTGGGATGGCGGGCGGAGCGGCCCTTGGGGCAGCGGGAGGAATCCGAGCGGGATCTCTCAGGTAGTCACGCCGCTCGGGAGGGTGTGGCGAAACATACCGCGCCCTCTTGCCGTAGGCAATGGCCTCTCTCCTGTCGGCGAACACGGCGTAATCACGGTTGCCCGGGAGAGTCTCGTCGAGGAGCGGTTGTTCCGGTCCCTGCTGTCCTGGCCTGGGATCACCGTAGTCAGGCCGCCGTTCTGCAGCGCGCTCGGCGAGGAGCTGGTCAACCAGCTTCTTCTGTTCGGCGAGCTGCTGACGTAGCGTAGCCTTCTCGGGATCCTCCTCTGCCCTCTGCATGGAGGCAGATGGGTCGGCGGGCCTTATAGCCTCGCTGTGCTCTTTTCCTTTGCTGACGTTTCGGCTTAACGTCAGTGCTTCAGTGGGTGCGGGGAGCCCCAGGAGGTTCCTCTGATGACGAGTAACTCTCACTGATGGGTCTGACGACGGCTTGTCTTCGGGGGGGAAGCCCCCGTCGAGAAGTTCCAAGTCGTTCCCCTCTCCCGACAGGTCAGCAATATTGACCGTTCCTGTCCCTGGGGATATACCCTCAGGGCCACCCAGCGAATCGGGCTGTCGGCGGATCACACTGAAGCGTAGGGAAGCGTACTGCCCCCATCCATGGATATACACGTGGGGAGTGGCTTCCTCGATAACTTTGCGGAGTACTTGAAAACACTCAACGCATCGTTGTTGGAGGGCCTCGTGGTGCCCAAATGACCCGGGGTGCCGGACCGCGGGGAGCGTGGCCAGGTCAATTTGACGGCACTGCTCACCAATATCCTCCAGGTGTAGTTGACTCCCGGGGTATGGCATTTGTAGGCAGTGAAGACGAGAGTGAGTCTCCCGGAGAGTTCGGCGGAAGCATTCGAACTCACCCGGGGTGAGCGATTCGGGTGCATCAAAGCCCGGTCCTGCGACTGGCCAAAACTTCTCAGGGAAGTGGCCCTCTGCAAGGACGGTCCAAAAGCTCCACGACTCAAACTCGGGACTCAGATCTCCTTGGTCCTCTTCCATGGCTGGGAACGGACGGGGAACTGGTAGTGGTGCCGAGGCGGGCCGCCGGGCCGCCGGGCTGGCCGGCGGCGAATACGGCGAGCAGGCCGATTGGCCTCCATATCCCGGGCCGCCCTCTGAGGGTGGCGGTGCCCTGGCTACCACATCACGATAGGACAGGCCGGCGAGCGAACATCCTGCCGTAGCATCGGTGCTCGCCGAGGGCGCACCAGATCGTGGTTCGACCGTCGGTCCCCAGAAAAAGTCTCCGGCTTCTCCGATCGAGACGGAAGGCACTTCCGGAGGGGCCGGTACCAACCGCAAGTATGATCCTTGGGGGTCTACCAGGCCCTCGTTACTCCGGATATACCTTCGGAGAGAAGCGGGGATCACATCGATCTCGCTCTCGGGGAGCACGAGGCTGACGTGCCGCATTCCTACCCCTGCTCTTGACCGGCGGGATTGGGGAAGGGGCTCTGTCGCCGAATCGTACTCCGCCTCTGAGTCAGAGAAGCAAACCGGTCGGATCTCTGTCCGGAATTCCGTAACATTCTTCCCTCGGCGTCGACGCCTTGCCTTCCTGCCCCTGGGTGGTTCTTCGGGGCAGGGCTGATCTCTGTCCTGGCGTCCTCCGGCCGCACTGGTGCTGGGGCCAAGAGGACTGGAAACCAAGGTGCGAGGGGCACCGGGACAGATATCAAAGGGGACGCGGGGAGAGATGATGCCGGGCGGGCCTCCGGGCTGAGATCGGGAGGTGGGATGACCCATGCCTCTTGGATCGGCCACACGGAGTAGCCCCTGTTGGTGAATAGCGCTACCGCGAGGTGGTCCGCGGTGGCTACTGTCTGTACCAGCAACCGGGAGAGTCAACCCAAC
This sequence comes from Viscum album, assembly GCA_963277665.1. Classification (NCBI taxonomy): domain Eukaryota; kingdom Viridiplantae; phylum Streptophyta; class Magnoliopsida; order Santalales; family Viscaceae; genus Viscum; species Viscum album. The sequence continues at coordinate 115,339 of CAUJRU010001404.1, forward strand.
CTGCCTCTGGGGCGGTCGGGGCCTCGATCCGGGTCGGGCATAGAAGTTCCCCTGCTCAGGATGCGCAGGGGCCTGGCGACTGGAGCCAGCAGTGGCTCGGGCCAATGCGGCCGCTGTTGCTAGAGCCCCAAGGTGGGCATCCTCTTCCGCTCGTGCCCGACGTTGGCGTCGGGACAGACGAGTCGGAATGAGCGTCGCGGGCAGGTGGAGAGCCTGTTCCTCGACTTGAGGGGCCTGGCGGCGATGTCGCCGTGGCCTGGCGGGAGCCCTTATCGTGGATCCCTGGAGCGGACCTCGGATAGGGTAGTCCCGGGCATCTTCCACTTCATCCGCATAGGGAAGGGAACTGTCAGAGCGCTCCGGGGATAAACTCCCGAAGCGGTTGGACGTTGAGGTAGGCAGCGGTGCCTCCCTGCGCGGCCCTCGAGGGCGGCGGTGGTGGCGAGGCGCAGCCTCCTCAAGGTCTAGGCGAGCCATTTCCCTAGTGGGGATGACTCCCTCTTCCTCGTATCTCCGCACCAGGGTGTTGATCACCCTTCTCTGGATGACCTCTGAGGGGGAGAGAGGGCGTGGTCGTCCCGCAATTGCGGCTGCTGGGACGACTGTGGAACGGGCAGGACCGCGCGGAGTAGCCGCGTCGGTGTTTCCCCTGTCCCTGCGCCAGTGGGCGGGTGGCGATCGGGCACTGGATCGGGCGACCTGATTTCTGAAAGCAGGGAGAATGACCCATTAACACTGACAGGAAAAAGGAATCGACAACCAACCATTAGCGCCACGACGCCTTCCGTGGGGGGAACTCAGGCCCTCGACGTTGCGAGACAGAGTGCCCGATGTCCCTTCCCCAGCCCCTGGCGGGTAAGACTGAATGCTTGGCCGGGCAACACGCCGGTCTTCCAACACCTCTGAAAGCCATCGGTCTTCGTATCGAGGAGAAGAGATTCACGTCGGGTTCACCATTTTTCTGTTTCGGTGCGGACGTGCGTCGGGTTACGCTGTTCCGCCAGGACGCGTTCGCGCGTGCACCCGTCAACCCGAGGGGATGGGTGCGCGGCTTGTGGTCCCGCAGTCCCGCTTTCCAAGGGCGGGCGGCATCCGTCCCTTATTCAGGGGCGTCTGCTCCTTGATCGAAACCGGGATGATGGGATGTCGGCTCCTCCTTCCTTGGACGTCTCCTCGGAACTTGTCGCCTAATCCGGGTCTCCCTCATAGACATAAGAATGTTCGTGAATCTCGTTCCCGGCGCCATATCTTCATGGACACCGGTTAATTACGCTGCTTCCGCCCGGACGTTCCAAGGAGTCTGGGCGGGGCAGCAACCTGCGGTGAGAAGGCCGGGTGGCTCTGGGTGCTGGGGGCATGTCGTAACACTGCGGCTCTGCACGTCTGTCTTCCGTCCCTAATAGGGCTTCTCGAAGGCATGATGGCCTGAGGCATCCCGTACTAGGTGCGGGGAACTGTGTCACCTGAGGTTTGCCTCAGCTTCCCGTGTTTAACACGGGGTATGTCGCGAGTTTAACGTCCAGCGGGGACGGCATCGGACCGATCAACACGAAAAGTGGATCAGATGACAGAACCCCTTGCGGGGAACCTCCGACGCTGGGGCCAGCACATGGGCGGCTTCCCAAGTAACGTGGAGTGGAGTGAAGTGGCATGACCCCACCGGGATGTGGCGGCCCGGGTAAGGATCAGGATGGATGATGGAGTGAAAAGCTTGGACCCCAGAGGGGCTTCCTACGTACCGCGCGTTAGCACGGATCAAAGTCAACGTAGTTCGGGTATACAGTTTAACGTCATGCTGGACGTCGGCAAGCCGACTCACGAAGAGGTCGAGGCCGCCGGGCGGAGGATTGAACCGAACCACCTCGCACGGAGTGGGATGGAACGGCCGGGTGGATCACAGTTTCACGTCATGCTGGACGATAAAAGGGGAAATGGAAAAGGGGGGCTGTGGGGAGGCACCGTGGAGATACACACGGGCAGTCTCCCACAGGGGCGGATTCATAGGTGAATCAACGCAAGCGTGAACCCTGGAGGGGTCCACTGATGGATGAACCGACGTAAATACGACCGGGACGACCAGGTGGTGGGCTTGGACCTCAGGGAGGCTTCCTACGTACCCTGTATAGAAGACAGGGATCAAAGTCCACGTAGTTCATTCTGTCAGGACTTACGCACTTGGGGCAGCCCGGATGCTGCAAAACTCAGTTGGAAGGGACTTGGACCGAAAGCAGAAGACACCTCGATCCCAGTCAGACCCTCTACTGGCTTCGGCAGTGGGGAGGCGCAATGGAGATACACATGTGCAGCCTCCCACGAGAAACTAGGGGTTTGTAATACCCTGCCCCCGTAGGGAAAATCCACTCCCATTAAATCGTCCCTAAAGAGGGGCAATCCCGACATCCCTGCAGAGACGAGCGGGTGGGGGCCACATCCAAACCGGGGGGACCCTGCGTGCGGAGCACGAGATCAGGTTGCGGACGGTTTAGCGTCTTGCCAGACGAAGTACAGTTTAACGTCATGTGTTGAGGACGAAGCACTTGGCAGTTTAACGTCTTGCAGCGCGGACGATGGGGGCTAGGCAGTTTAACGTCGTGCAGCTTGGACGGATGTGCAATTTAACGTCATGCTGGACGAATATGCAGTTTAACGTCATGCTGGACGTATGCGCAGTTTAACGTCGTGCGGGACGAATGCGCAGTTTAACGTCATGCGGGACGAATGTGCAGTTTAACGTCATGCTGGGCATAGGTTGCCGGACGATGGGTGCATGTCACTTCGCACGAACCTGGAGGGCCGCACGGGAAGACAACGCACGGTGCGGGCACCCGGGATGAGAATCATCGGGTGCCACACAGGCGGGTACCTTTAGGAGGTCAACGGGGACGACCCTGGCAGATTGCGCGCAAAAAGGAAGCTTTGCGCGCAATACTGCGGGCCGGCGCGCAATCGGGGCGGCTGGCGCGCAATTGGGCCAGCGCCTTGCGCGCGGATGCTTGAGAATGCTCACACCGGGCTTCGGATAGCGCGCGGAGCAACGGCTCATTCTTTAACGAATGGCCACTTGAAAGAAGGGGGGGTGCGCGCAACCGGGCCGGATTGCGCGCACCCCGGGGCAATTGCGCGCAAGCGGGTTCTTTTGCGCGCAAAGGCCTTAGGGTGAGTTTTTATTCAAATGAAAGGAGCCAGCGGGGATTGCGCGCGAAGGCGGACCCCGAGGCTTTCTTGCGCGAAAGAAAGGAGGTTACCTGAAGTTCGTCATTGCGCGCGGAAGGGGTTGAATTGCGCGCACGAGAGACGTTTCGACTTCCAGCAACCTTTGAAACGTTGGGGGTCGCCTTATATTTATAGGCAACCCCGGGCGCGGAATCCAGGGTGCGAGCGCGAAATTCTCCTCGCGGGCGCGGAATCGGACACGGCGCGCAAGGGAGTCGCGCGGGTTCGCGGCGCGCAAAATTGCGCGCCGGACCGGCGCATTGCGCGCATCCCGGGGGGTTTGCGCGCGGAACATCACCTTTGCGCGCGGGCCTCTGAAATTCCGCGCAAGGCCTCCGGGCCCTCCGAAACATCCTTCCGACTCCAAATATGACCTCGCTTTCCGCATCCGGAGCTTCGTTTGGGAACAACGGACTTTTCCGGCGTCTACAATAATATTATTTTATGATTTTATCAGATTTTAAAATATTCTATCGAGTTTCAACCAAGCTTGTTTTAAATGTTTTCATTTTGTGGACGAATGAGTGCATTTCCCTTGACAACATCTGGTTCATGGGAAGAACATTTTCAAAGCTGTGCGTCTTTGCTCGGGTCATCGTGTGGCCTGCCTCATGTTCATAATATATAAATAAAATGAGTTTAATGATGTATTTTAAAATTATAATTATGTTAATTATTATTATTATTATTATGTTCACCATGTTTATTAATATATGGTTGTTGTAATTAAGTATTATTATTAACATCCTATTAATTTTGTTAGGTATATTAATTTTGTTAATATCATATTAAGTTTATTATAATTTTTATTATGATTATTATTAATAATTTTATTATTGTTTAGTTTATAATAATTATTATTAAGTTATTATAATAATAATAATTATTATTATTATTGTAATTTATTAATAATCCTTATTAAGTTTATTATTATTTTTATTTATTAAAGTTTTATTTGTTTTATTTTATTTTCTATCTTATTTATTTATTTTCTTTTCTTTTTTTCCTTTCATTTCTTGTTTTTTCCCTTCCTGTTCTTCCTCCCTCTGTGTCGCGCACAACACCCCCCCTTCTCCTTCTCCCTCTCGCGCTACCCCCTTACCCTCCTTCTCCCGCTCCTCTGATCCCCCTCTAGCCGAAGTTGTCGGCGCGCCTACCTCCCTCTGGCAATGGCTTTCCTCGCAGCCAAGCCTTCTCCCTCGCGCGACCAAGTTCGCGTCCCCTACTTGTGCGACGCAAACTGCCCCCTCTCCCAGACCTCCGGCCGAGCACCCCTCTCCACAGCGCGCCTCCCTCCTCTGGCAACCACAATCTCTCCGGTTTCCTCCTCCCTCTATGAATCCCCCTTCGGTATGTTTTCCCCCCTTTTAGTTAGGGTTTTGGTTGATTTCCATTTTGGGTTTGACTTCCAAATTTTTTGATCGATTTCTTGATTTAGGGTTCATCATTGGTTCCTTATAGTGTGAATGCAGTGCAATTAAAGTCATGCACGTAAATTTGGAAGTTTCGACACTGAAGGTGAGCGTTTCCGTTTATTAGTGTTGTTGGATGAATTAATTATCATATTTAGTTAATTTTCCATACTCATTGATTTTTTTACTTGGTGAGAAAATAATTTTACTTTAGATTTGATATGATTTCAATGTGTTTAGTAGCATGTTTATTTTATATGAATCTTTTTATTTTGTGAAAACCGATGTTGATCCTTTAGTTGTGTTTTATAAACTTTGTTGTTGGTATATTATGTCACGCAAGGGCTGTGAATTCTGTTTCATAATGTTATTGGTGTGTGTTCACCCTTATAAGATGTTTTTTAGTGGGATTTTGTGTTCAATGTCTTGTGATACCGCTTGGAGTTGTTTTATAAAATTATTAAGTGGTTTATTAAAACTTATAATGTATGTGAAACACGTTGGGGTATTGATTTCGTGTGAACCTTGGTGATGTTTTGTAACTTAATCAAATGTCTTATTTCATTTTGCAAGGGATGCAAAACTAGTTTTTGAATGAATTTGATATGAGTGAGTTGAAATTGGTTTCTTAATGTGATTTTGGGTGTACTTTTCATGTAAAATCCTTTTGCGCCTCTTTTAGGTGTTTTATAAATTGTACAAATGGTTTATTTAGTTTTTCAAGTGGTGAAAATCATGTTTTCAAGGGAACTTATGGTGAAAATGGGTTAGGGTGTAGGTTTTTAAAGAGAAATGCATAATTTATCATGTTTGAGTTGTCTTGTATTTCAAAATGTATGTTTTAAATGGTTTAAACAATGGAATACATGTTTTGGAATTGGTTCCGGTTTATGTGACGATTTGAAAAAAAGGCTTTGGGAATGGTTATATTGATTATGCGATTTTCTTTTATTATTCTAAATGAGTTTTATCAGTTATATAAGTCATGTGAAATGTAAATTAAAATGGTTTAGTGTACTTTTGTGGTTTAAAGAGTGTTTTTGGTGTGATTCTTTTTTTAGCGCTAACTGTGAAGTGTTTAATAAATTGCTTAACTGTTTTATTAAATTATATGTGTAGTGCATTGGTCCTTGCTTCGTTGGTTTTGGGACGCACGTGTTGAGACATCCTACATGTACATGCATAGGGTAAGACATATATATATATGTGCCCTCTCTGTACATATTCCCTCATGGCGCGCGAAATATGTGCAATGCAGCTAGGGGTGTGTATATATATATGTATAAATGCATGTGCGTGTGCATGCAAAGTGTCAGTTCGAGTGGACAACGATAGATAGCGACAAGTTTGAGGTAGGTCCTCTATGCATATTCCTTTAATTTGAGATTCATAATTTCTTTCCTGTTTTAAAAATATGTTTTACATTTACTCTATATACACATGCTATGAAATCAGGTTACAGTTGCTAGAAATGATTATGCCTTTTCTTAGGAAATTGAAATGTATTTTTACTTCTATCGGTCTTAAGTAACCTTTTCTTGAAAATTTGATTTCCAAAGTGGTTTAGAATTAGTAATGTGTATTTTTGAAGGTGTTTGGCCTTTTTTCCGGTTAATTGTAAAATATATTCACCTTATGTAATAAAGCCCGTTTGGACCGTAAAGAACATTTTATGAAAAATAAAAACCTCTCTTGAGGAACACCCCCTTGGTTTTAGAAAATAATTTGTATATTGGAAGTGTTATGATGTGCCTGATGTTGACGTTTATGCATTGTGTGATGTGAATGATGGGGAAAGCGCTTAAGGAGGGAGTATATGGGTGAGATGTTGAATGAGTTTTAGAAAAAGAAAGTGTTATGTACATATATGTTTGCTTGATAATGAAAAATCTCCACCACTTGAAATAGAGAACAATGGGAAACCTGGGTATCTAGGTGGGTGACCAGGACTAGTACGCTAGATGACACTGAATGGGTTCATCATGGTTCTTCTAGTAGTATTGACGCAACAACACTAACTAAGCATATGAATTCTGAGGGTCGTAGACTTCTAAGCCACGTTTTCTGAGGTTCGTGGTCTTTTAAGCCACTTTTTTTGGAGGGTTGTGGTATTCTAAGCCACTTTTCACAGAGGTAAGAGGTCTCTAGGTTCCCACTTATTCTGTCTACCTATAGGGTTTACCCATGGTGCTCATTTTTGACGTTCTCCTTGTGATGTAACTTTCTTTTCAGTTGTGTCGTACTTGATGTTTTTTTGTGAAAACCATATTTTAATCCAAACTGATTTCTTTTCATTTGAAATGATAATTCATTCTTGGAAGCTATTTTGAAAATTTCGTTGGAGTGTAATGATTTACATGATAATGAAAACTCGTTACTTGAATTTGAAAATAAGGGAAACACTATTTTATTATATCTTATTTATCAAACTGGAATGATTGGATTTCTTGATAAAGGAAGTGGCATGGGATGTGGTTACATTTTTGGCATTCCTACTGAGCATCTCGGTGCTCATGCATACTTTACTTTTCAGTTGCAGGTTTCAGTCTTGGTTCAATTTTGGTAGCGAGTGTGGTTGACGTACCGGGGTGATCCACTGGGTCACCTGAGGTATGTCACATTGCTTTTATTATTCCTTTTTCCACTGCCACGTTGTTCAGTTTATTTTCCTTTATTTATCTTCTTGTTCAGTTTATGTTTATTTATCTTTGTTATGGGACAAACCATTCCCAACTAGTTAATTTTGATTCTCGACACTAGTTTCCAGCCCGTGGGGATCGGGAATGCCCTTCGGGCCATGTCGCGGACCGGGTTGGGTGACCGGTTCAAGGTTGACCAGGGTTTGTTCGTGACAACTCAACTAGCCAAACGCTGCAAAATCGACTACGACTTGAACACCCCACCTCATGAACTCTTGATAATCATTAGGGAATGAAGGCATAGCTAGGAGGAATTTTGATCTGAGACCCCTCTCAATGATTCAGGCATTCAAAAATTCATCCCCGATTAGGATTGGGAGATACATAACTATCTCAGTGAAGCTCTTAGAATACTCTAACACCATTGAATAGCCATACTCAGGACTGTACATCCTTGAACCCATATTTGTCTTCACATCATCATTAAAGTATTTCTGGATGAAGAAAGCTTTAAAGCATTCCCATGAAGAATTATTCTGTGGTTCATCCTGAAGAACTTATTCCCACTATTCCCGACTTAGGCCTTAAAACCTGATGGTGGAAAGCTCCATCTTAAGATGTTTTGATGATTAAATATGAACAATGATCTCCTAAATATTTTTTCACAATTCCTCAAAATTCCCTGGTTCCAGCTGCCCATGAAAAGGGGGAGGTTTCCTCTCTTAGAACTTCTGGACGAACACCTGATATTGTGAACCACCATGATCTGTATCTGAAAAGGACAAACCAAACACCTAAAGAACAACTTGATCAATTGAAAGGAATGCTCTGAATGAAATACCCACAAATACTTCTCGAAATCTCGTAGAACTCAGTGCAGATGAAAACTAAAAATAGGAAGCACAAAACCAAATCAAAACATATCTTAAATCAAAATTCCTCATCACATTTTTAAATGAACAACCCAAAGAAAAAACATAATTTCAATCACACCTCCAATAATCTGAAGCCAAAGTAAAAAAAGTAAAACCCGAAAAAATAATGGGCAACATCACACACTCACATATTTTAATACATTAAAATCCCACTTCTTGAAGAACATTTCCAGAAAACATAACAAGCCTTATGAACCAATCACCCACTATTGGTATTACAATTATCCTCACATACATACACTCTTGGGTTAGCTCTAGAATTCACCCAAACATACCAGTATCCAACCACTCATCACATACATACATCTATATACATATATGTGAGCACTCGTAGGAATACGAAAAGTCGGATAAGTAACACTATCACTTTCAAAACCAAATTAGAAATACCATAACCAATTTAATACCACGGATCGTCGTCAATGAAAAACATTTTCAAATCCCATATTCATTCACCAATTTAACATTTCAAAAAACCTTTCAAAAACCTACAAAACATAATCCTAAATAACCCCCATTTTCATACAACCCATTTCACACTCAAAAAATTCAATTTTTGATTTTGGAAACCCCATTTTTGACATTCCAATCATCATTTTGTCCAACCAAAAATCATTTTAAAATCTAAACAATACTCCCCAAAACCATACCAACCAAAATTAAGTACAATCAAAAGAAACCTACAATTCAACAAGTTAGACATCTCAAACCACAAATGGATACAAAACAAAATACCTGGGGAAACTAGTGTCGATGGGTGGCATGAAAATATGGTTTGTGGCTAAATTCTAATCAATCCACCATCACAGATAGTATTTGGGACCATGTCCCCGGCTCTACATGGCTTTACAGGCCATGTGAGCTCACATAGATAACTATACTGACTATCATTTCATTTTCCAAAATTCCAAGCAACCCACAAGAACAAAATAAACTAAGAAAAACCCAACATCCCCTGTAAATTCTAGCTTCGGCCTAGAAAGGGTTGGCCAGACACTCCCCAGAACCTACAACCCAAGCTCCGATAGTCCTACTCCATCTACCTTGATAAACACAATTAAAAAGGGCTCTCTAACAGCTAGGTCCACTAAATAACCTATGCTCAGATAATATTTTGTCATGAACCAACTTCGGTCGACCTTGAACTGGTCACCCGAGTCAGCCTGTGATAAGGCCCGACAGGTGTTCCCGATCCTCCTGGGCTGGCTACAATTGCCAAGGGCATCAATATAGTGATGATGTGTATGATTTTTCCCAATACAAATAAACAAAATTTGTGAAAATAATAATAAAGTATCCCAAAAATAAATAAACTGAACAAATCAACTAATCAAGAACTAAAAATAAAAAAACTAACTGGACCTGATGACCACTAAACTCCACATGACCCCATGGTTCACTCTCTGATCACAAGACACAACATCACCCATGACGATCGAGATCATGTTGACACCTGCACCTGTGACTAAAAACAAGAACAAAGTATAGGAATGATTAATTAAACTCAGTAGGCATGACCACGTAATCCATTCCCAAATACATTTACTCTAAACCAACGAATCATCAATTTCAGGTTTGAACTAAAACATAAATAGATAAGTCTTTCTATATGTTACTAAAAAGAAAAGTACGAGTCATTTTCCTTATTCATTTCTCAAAACCCAAATCAAACTTTCAGTGGGACATTAGCATTTTGAAAGGGAATGTGTTGTTTATATTTTCAGATTTGTACACAGAGGATTAAACATGATCATTTGAAAACCATTTGTAGAATACTAATCTAAACCAGTTTACCACTTTCCAAGGAAAACAATATACAAAAATGAACAAAAGAAATCACACAGAAAGGGCAATGTAGGTATACATATAAGCCTCATAATCACCACTGCAACCAACAATATCCCAGTAGAAATAGGTTAACCCAGGAGATCAAGATTAAGTTAGAAGACAAAAATACAAGAGACCTCATCCTCTTTGACATGTTACACATGATAAAATCAAAACGCTCAAAATGCTTGACCATCCTTTCCTAGCCAGGCCGAGGGAAAATACCATAGTAATAAACCCAATATATCCACCTACTATGGGCCACTGGTCTGTAACATATCCTACTAGTGCAAAAATCATTCCTAGAATATTCTCTCAATGTGCAAGGTTCCCATGATTCAAGTATTTAAAAAGGGGGTGAGCCAACTGATGTGTAAGAACACAGTTTTTTCTGAGAAAGACTTTGGAATATTCTTGATAATATTCCAGAGCAGTGCCTTCAGACGGCGTGCGATTCTGAGCCCCGAAGTGGCCGGAATTAATTTTTCAGTGCGTTCACACTGGAAATGCTAAATAAAATGAGATAAATCCTAAAAGGTAATCTGGATCAGTGATCCGAGTGTACGGATGGGTCCGGAATGGGGTGTTTACCCTAGGAGTGACATAAAACTTGTCGGTGCAGGATGTTTGGACCCCTCGCCCGCTCCTGGAACGTTAAATGGATAAATAAATTAAATTAATTAGTTTAATGTTGAAACGTAGGTATCTCTTAAACGGTGTCTCTGATTAGGAAACTGAGGGCACGGTTGTGTTCTGAATGTGCCGTTTCCCTTAGGAGGGGTATAAGTTTCACGGGAGCGGGCCGTTTGTGAAAAATGGCCCCAGGGGAATTTCCGTAATTTAGCTGATTCAGAAGTTAAATTTAATAACATATGAACGGGGTCTCGAATTAAAATTCTGAGACCGCCGTTGTGCTCGGGAGGTGGTGTTTACCCTAAGGGAGGCATAACTGCGACCCTGTCGGGAGTTCGGGTTCGGGCAGACGGGCGGGTGGTTAAGTGTTTTCTATTTAAACGCTTAACACACCCCCTCCTTCTTCTCCTACCCCTTCCCCCCTGACATCCCTCCTCTCCCACTCCTCCTCCACCTCCGGCAAGACACTCTAGTGAGACAACTCTGGCGAGGCGTTGTGGCCGGCGGATCGTTGCGAAGCTTCGGGCGAAGCCCCGCGAGGTAGGATGTTGCGTTGCATTTTCTATTCCCATACCTAATTTGAGATCATTTTGCACTATAGATTCCTCGTCAAAAATTTTATCAAAGCACATGAATGCGTAGTAGAGTAATTTTTCTTTTTGGCTCATCTTTTGGATTTCAATTCCGAGTCCCGAGCTGCTCACGGATGATCACCGAAGTTTGGGGGAAATGGGGGGATCGGCCGGACGGCGCGGCGAGGGCGGACGGTGCGGCAGGGGTGTCTGGCGGGGTGTCCGCGGGCGGCCGCGGGTGTCCAGGGGAGCGCCTGGACGAGGCCGGGGTGCGGCGTGCCTTCAGCCGTAGGGAAAGGGGGGGTGGCATCCAGAGGAGTCTGGCGCTAGGCGGAGCGCCTCGGCATGCCGGTGGGTCGCCAGGGAGCGGCGACCCCGGGGTCGCGTCGCGCGACCCCTGTGCGGCGACAAAGACCCGCGTCGTGCAGGTCTTCATGTGGCGGCCACGATAGGCCCTCGTGGACTATCTACGTGGGGACCACGTGTCCGTGGCCGACCCGCACAGCTTTGCTGTGGGCCGGTCCAGCCCCTGGGGTCTTTCCCCCTCGGTGTTCGGACACCCGTAATTTCCACTACGGACGTCCGTTTTGAGCGCCGTCTGTGGCAGTGGAACCGTATTGACGAGACGGTCTTTTTAAGATGGTTTTAGGAATTTTTAATTCCCGAAACGAGGGGTCGCTGAGGCACGACGTGTCCTTAAGTGGAAGAGTGTAATCCCCGAGATTATTGTTTTGGATGGCGCGGACGCGTCCGACGTCCGTTTTGAGTGCCGTTAGTGGTGTTGGGATCCGAGAATTGAGGCGAAGGATTCTAAGGTGGTTTTAGGCGTTGAGGCCGAAGTTGAGGCGCGGGCCCCAAGACCCGACTTTTGAGCTGTGTGCAGCTAGTAGCGACTTTTTCCTCGGATTTCCGTTCGGGGCGTGCGACCTGTCAATGATTGGTGTTTTTCCGAGGGCAACGCGTTGGCGCGGTCTTCCCGCTGTAATTCTGCACGATGGTGCGGGCCCCGCGAGGGACGTTTCGGGAGATGACGGTGATTTCCAGCTTTATCACCGGGTGACCGTTTTGGACAAGGGGATAGTCCATTTCGTGTACTTTTTCGAGAGGATCGCAATGGTGCGATCCATTCGTTGAGTTTCGGGACCAGGATGTGGGTCCCATGTGGCACCGCTCGAGTGCGGTGCGCCGGGATGCACCTTTTTCTCCTGATATCCATTGCACTCAAGTGAGTAGTGCTTTTGACGTGTTTTACCGAGGGGATCGCAATGGTGCGATGCGCCCGACTGTTTTCGGGGCCGAGGCTCGGGATCACGGGACACCGTTCGGGCGTGAGGCAGTGTTGGTGACCTTTTCGTCAGATATCTATTTGAGGTGAGTAGGTAGTCGATCTCGTGTGTTTTTTTGCGAGAATTATAACGGTGCAATCTGTTTGGTTGTGCGGAGCCTCTTGCGCGATCTCTTTAAATGTGGAGCATGATAGGTGCTCCGTTGGTGGTTCGTCCTACCTTGTTTGTAGAGGACCCTTGGCGTGTGATCATGCACCCTTGGGAGAGTGATATAATTGGTCCATGAGAAGTGGATGGCTATGCCTCAGCCGATGAGGAGGCAGGTTGGAGTTGTTATGACACGCCTTCACGTTGACGTTGGGTTCCGTGTGCACGATAGCCTTTGGGCTGAAATGAGGTATACTCCAGGAGTATATGGGAGTTCTTGGAGGTACGTGTGGATGTTTGTACCTGAGGATGATTGTGCGCTCAGTTGGGGTTGACTTGGGGCCACACGTCGTGTGGGCACCTCGTGCATGCCATGATCTGCTTTACGTACCTTGACCTCTCGCGACGTAGAGGGTCCCTCTGCGCTCATTTTTTGACCAACAGGGTGGAGTTTTCTCCTGGATTTGTGGTCGTTTGTTTGGCCATCAGGGAGGAGTTTTCCCCTGGCTCTGCGCTCGTTTGTTTGACCAGCAAGGTGGAGTTTCCCCTGTCCTGGTGCTCTTTTGTCTGACCAGCAAGGTTGAGCGGTCTCCCCCTGGTCTTGTGATCGATGGTTTGGCCGGCAGAGATGGTTTGGTTCCTCTGCTTCATTGGCTGTGAGGTGTTTCAGTACTGTTCCCTTTCATCAGACTACGACATCGTCTGCGACTACGGGTTTTCGTGCAGTGTGGGCATTTTTCCCACTTTTTGTGAAGAGGTGTCTCGGTCCGCTTCGACAGTGACTCAGCGGATTGGAGCAGGATCGCCTTGTGAGGCCTGGGGAGTTTCTCCCTTTGCTTCGTGTTCCCTAGTAGAGCGTGTGGTTTCGGTGTGACCAACACTTTACGCGGGCACCAATCCACTACCCAAGAGGTTGTTCCAGCATGGCTGAGGTTGTTCTAGAAGACCTGATTTTTTTTTCCAGCAGGGCTGAGGTTGTTTCGAGCAGGGCTCGCCAGTGGGTTACCATCCAGTAGGGATGGCCAGTACAACGGTGTTTACCGAGAAGTACCATCCCGCAGGGATGGCCAGAGTAGTTCCGGGCTTACCTCCAGCGGGGCTGGGCAGTGGGCCCCGATGCCGAGCTTACCTCTAGCAGGGCTGGGAAGTGGTACCCGATGTCGGTCTTACCTCCAGCTGGGCTGGGCAGTGGTCCCCGATGCCGGGCTTATCTCCAGCTGGGAAGGCAGTGGTCCCCGATGCCGGGTTACCTCCAGCTAAGCTGGGTAGTGGTCTCGTCGCCGACTATAGCTGGGTCACCCTCCAATGGATTACCATGTTACGGGAGTAGGCTGTGTGGAACCCGTCGACATTCCTGGTCTCCCTGTAGTGGGAACACGTTGACTTCCAGGGATCCTCCAGCGGGGCTGGGCAGGGGTTCGCCGGTCGACTTTGAGCAGATCTCTCGACTGCGGGGTAGTGATGAGTTGTGGTTGACATTCCCCCAGAACTCTCAAGTACAGGGAGCACTTTCCCCCCACCGAGTAGCGTCCTTGTGACGCGACCTAAAACCGTGTGGGTGAGTCAGTGCTGCCCAAAGCGGATAGTGTTGAGGTGTGGTGATTGAGCGCCTTGACTTGCGGTTCGGGGCAGAAGTGCGGGATGTTGGGAATCGATGGTGTTACTTCTGGGACTGGTGGATACATTTTCTTGGGCTGAGCTATGGGACTTAGATCCCCTTACGAGTTTGTTCGGGCTTCTTGACAGAGCATACATATATATATACCTTTTTTCCGGCACCCACTTCTTGGGTTTGGCTACTCTCCTTCCAAGAGAGGCGAAGACGTGGGTGGTATGCCACGTTCTTTCTGTGTCTAGATTCTCATGTTTGGACGAGTCTACTCTCCTACTATAGGTAGCGAAGAGTCGATGATAAGTTCATCTTCTCGCTTTTTAAATCTCCTTGTGTCTGGATGAGTCTACCTACTTTCCTCTTGTTGGGTTGAGCTGGACTCTTTACTACACTCCTTGTTGTACTCCTTTACTTTCTGTTCTCTCTACTACTCACCCTTCGGTACCTCCTTTTGTTTCTCCCTCGAGCCTTCGGGGTATCCTACTGAGTATTTTTATACTCACCCCTGCTTGGGATTTGCCCGCACTTGGTGTGCCCTTGCAGAAGACGGACAGGTGGAGCGTGACTTCAGTGGAGCGTAGGAGCATGGGAGCATGGACCGCGTGTGGTGGTCGTGGCCGGGTTCCAGGTGGGAGACCCGTCAGTAGTTTCTTTTGTTTACATGTTGCCGGGTTGTGGGACTTTTTGGTTGGGCGCGTGTTTTTTCCCTTTTCTTTTCAGTTTGTACTTTGTACTTGTAGAGGTCGATGCACTTTGTGGTATTTATATAGCAGTTTTCCTTTCCTTTTCTTTGATTGTTTTTACTTTTACTCTGCACTGTTGCATTGAGTTTCTGCGTGTGAGTGTACGGGTGCTTAGGCAAAGGATTCCACGATTTATTGTGCCTTCGGCGCTGGTCTCCAGCCCATGTCCTATGGAGGCGAGCTTGGGGTAGTTGCGGCTCGATCCCGGGTAGGGTCGGGTCGGGTCGTGACAAAGTGGTATCAGAGCTGGTTCATTCCTTGGGTCGTTTTGCGGACGTCCCTGAAAGAAGAATTGGTTGGGATATAGGGCAATAGTGTTAATGTGTCTCGAGAGCGGCTCTCAGGCCAGGGAGTCCAGTGATGGTGCAGCGGCTGACGTATCCATTCACCGGGACCTTGATAACCCGCTTGTCGACTCGGCATGCTGAGACACTTGTTGCAGGGGGAATTTTTTGTGCATCACACAGGACTGAGTCTTGACTTTCCTTCTTGAGTCAGCTCCCCATCGTTGTTGTTATTGGTATATACATATATTCTCATCTGACCGCGGCACTCCTTGATAATTTTCAGGATGTCTCCGCGAGGACAGCCAGCCAGGATACCAGCTCTGGTTCATGAAGACGACCCTGTGAGCTATGAGGCCACAATCCAGGACCCATCATGCGAGCCCCTTTCTCCGGGTGGTCCGGTAGCAGCACCCCCACCTGTTGAGTAGCAGGTAGCTTCAGTAGAGCAGGCTGAGCTTGAGCGCAGGTTGAGCGTGCCCCATGAGTTCCAGCGGCAGGAACCATTGAGGTTCAGTGGTGAACTAGACCCTCAGGCAGCAGAGGTTTGGCTTGAGACAGTGGTTTGCCTTTTTAGGCTTGTGCGGACACCGACAGATCAGAGAGTGGCTTTGGCAGCCACCCTTTTTTGTGGACCAGCTTGGCGTTAGTGGAGTCTGGTGACTCAGTTTCTTGACGAGTCGTCACTTTCATGGGATGACTTTCAGTTGTTGTTTCTTGAGGAGTTTTGCCCCTCCTACTTGTGCTCCGTTCGGATTCAGGAGATCTTGTAGTTTCAGCAGGGAGGGATGACGGTGGCCGAGTACGCGACTAGTTTTGCAGACCGTGCACGCTTTTACCCGGACTTGGTACGTGGCAACAACCTCCGAGCGCGGAAGTTTGAGCAGGGTCTCCGCCAAGATATTTTTGCAGTCATTTTACCTTTGGGAATTTCCACATATGACGGGGTTCTAGAGCAGGCGCTGGTGACAGAGGGATTCCTGTCGCGTTCTAGTGTTGGTGGTGGCAGCAGGCACGTTGGAGCCGAGACGTTTGCCGCAGCTAGTGGGCGTCGACAAGCAGGACCTCGACACAGGTGACTTTCTGACAACCAGACTCAGGGGCGTGGTCGTACACCACAGTGGCGCCGGAGGGCACTAGTGCAGCCCAGAGAGAGTCGGTGCTATGCTTGTGACGGGCGAGGTCACTTGGCACGAGACTGCCCGACTCGAGTTGCTGGGAGCTTTGGGCAGGCAGTAGGTGCACCAACACGGCAGAGGTAGTGCCGTGATCAGAGTAGTACTCAGAGAGGTGGTGATAGTAGAGGATCGGGAGGAGCTGGTGGTGGAGGATGACTTTACGAGGTCTTCCCACCACCACTAGTCGGTCCACGTCAGGCTCCGGGAACTGACAGTCGGGACCGCGGACAGCCGCGAGCTTTGGATGTCCACGATCCTGCAGAGCATGAGGATATAAGAGGTATTCTCTACAGCTCTTCTACCTTTGGCCGTAGAATTGTTAGACTCTGTGTGTGATCTGCTTTCCTCCCTACTCTTTGTTTGATGTGTTACCAGGGTGATGCAGGGCGTCGGGTGTGACCCTGTGTTGGTAAGGAAAAAGGCGTGAGAACTTTTCCTCTAGTCGATGGTGTTGACTCTTTCACCTTTTGAGCGTGTAAGAGAGCATTGACTGTGGAGCCTTGCGTGACCAGATATCCTTGGGTGTTTCACCATATGGATATTCTGAAGGAGGGAATCACCGGGCCTTGTTCCAGATGCGGGCCGTGATTCCAGTCACGGCGTGCGACGTAGAGGTTTGACCGAGGAGGTGAGATACCCCCGAGGGCCTTCGAGCCGTGTGAGACCGTGCAAAGGGATGGTGAGGTACCCTACAGCCTTGCTCTAACCCCAAAGTCTGGAGTGGGTGCACGATGTCGGAATGGGACGACCTCGCGTGAATGGATCAACTAGTTGGTCTGTGTGTGGTGACACAGAGTTGTGCGTGGGTTCTTCTGGGTATGGGAAATCCAGGTGTGGACTTAGTACCCTGTGTTGCTCCCTAGTTTTTATTTTCGGGGATGAAAAGAATGAAGGAGGGAATGATTTAAGAACCCAGTTTTTTCTGAGAAAGACTTTGGTATATTCTTGATAATATTCCAGAGAAGTGCCTTCAGACGGCGTGCGATTCCGAGCCCCAGAGTGGCCGGAAATAAATTTTCAGTGCGTTCACACTGGAAATGCTAAATAAAATGAGATAACTCTTAAACGGTGATCCGGATCAGGGATCCGAGTGCACGAATGGGTCCATAATGGAGTGTTTACCCTATGAGCGACATAAAACTTGTCGGTGAGGGATGTTTGGACCCCTCGCCCACTCCTGGAACGTTAAACGGATAAATAAATTAAATTAATTTGTTTAATGTTGAAACACATATATATCTTAAACGGTGGCTCGGATTGGGAAACCGAGGGAACCGTTGTGTTTGTAATGTGTCGTTTACCCTAGGAGGGGTATAGGTTTCACGGGCGCGGGCCGTTTGTGAAAAATGGCTCCAGGGGCGTTTCCGTAATTTAGCGACTTCAGACGTTAAATCTAATAACATTTGAATGGGGTCTCGGATTAAAATTCTGAGACCACCCTTGTGCTCGAAAGGTGGTGTTTACCCTAAGGGAGGATTAACCGCGACCCCTTAGGGAGTTCGGATTCGGGCTGACTGGCGGGTGGTTAAGCGTTTTCTATTTAAAAGCTTAACACACCCCCTCCCTCTTCTCTTACCCCTTCCCCCTGGAAGCCCTCCTCTCCCTCTCCTCCTCCACCTCCGGCGAGATGCTCCGGCAAGACAGCTCCAGCGAGGCGTGGTGGCTGGCGGATCGTCACGAAGCTTCGGGCGAAGCCCCACGAGGTAGGATATTGTGTCGCATTTTCTATTCTCGTAACTAATTTGAGCTCTAATTGCACTATCGATTCCTCATAAAAATTTTGATCAAATCACATGAATGCGTATTAGAGTAATTTCTCTTTCCGAAGCACCTTTCGGATTTCAATTCCGAGTCCCGAGCTGCTCACGGATGATCGCCGAAGTTTGCGGGAAATGGGGGGATCGGCCGGACGGTGCGGTGAGGGCGGACGGTGCGGCAGGTGTGTTTGGCAGGGTGTCAGCGGGCATCCGTGGGTGTCTGGGGGAGCGCCTGGACGAGGCCGGGGCGCGGCGTGCTTGCAGCCGCGGGCGAAGGGGGGGAGGCATCCAGAGGACGCCGGCGCGCCGGCGGGTCGCCAGGGAGTGGCGACCTCGGGGTCGCGTCACACGACTCTTGTGCGGTGACAAAGACCCGTGCCGCGCGGGTCTTCACGCGGCGGCCACGACAGGCCCTCGTGGCCTGTCTGCACGGGGACCGCGTGTCTGCGGCCGGCCCGCGCGCCTAAGCCACGGGCCGGCCCAGGCCGGTCCAGCCCCATGGGTCTTGCCCCCTCGGTGTTCGGACACCCGTAATTTACGCTACAAACGTCCGTTTTGAGCGCCGTCTGCGGCGGTGGAACCGTATTGACGAGACCGTCTTTTTTAGATGGTTTCGGGAATTTTTAATTCCCGAAACGAGGGGTCTTGGTGGCGCGATGTGTCCTTAAGTGGACGAGCGTAATCCCCAAGATTCTTGTTTTGGACGGCGCGGAGGCGTCCGACATCCGTTTTGAGCGCCGTCAGTGGCGTTGGGACCCTAGAATTGAGGCGGAGGTTTCAAGTGTGGTTTCAGGTGTTGAGGCCGAAGTTGAGGAACGGGACACACGACCCGTCTTTTGAGCTGCGTGCAGCTAGTAGCGACATTTTCCTCGGATGCCCGTTCGGGGCGTGCGAGCAGTCGATGTTGGGTGTTTTTTCAAGGGCAACGCGTTGGCGCGGTCTGCCCACTGTAATTCTGCACGATGGTGCGGGCCCCGCGACGGCCGTTTCGGGAGAAGATAGTGATTTCCAGCTTTATCACCGGGCTACCGTTTTGGACAAGTGGATAGTCCATTTTGTGTACTTTTTCGAGAGAATCGCAACTGTGCGATCTGTTCGTTGAGTTTCGGGACTGGGATGCGGGTCTCATGTGGTACTGCTCGAGTGCGGTGCGCCGGGATGCACATTTTTCTTCGGATATCTGTTGCCCTCAAGTGATTAGTGCTTTTGACGTGTTTTTTCGAGGGGATCGCAATGGTGCGATGCGCCCGACTATTTTTGGGGCCGAGGCTCGGGATCATGGGACGTCGTTCGGGCGTGAGGCGATGTTGGCGACTTTTTCGTCGGATATCTGTTTGAGGAGAGTAGGTAGTCGATCTTGCGTGTTTTTCCGCGATAATTACAACATTGCAATCCGTTTGGTTGTGCGGAGCCTCTTGCGCGATATTGTTAAATGTGGAGCATGAGAGGTGCTCCGGTGGTGGTTCTTCATACCTTGTTTGTAGCGGACCCTTGGCGTGTGATCGTTCACTCTTGGGAGAGTGATATAATTGGCCTATGAGAAGTGGTTGGATGTTCCTTAGCCGATGAGGTGGCAGGTTGGAGTTGTTATGACACGCCTTCGCGTTGACGTTGGGTGTCGTGTGCACGATAGACTTTGGGCTGAAATGTGGTATACTCTGTGAGTATACGGGAGCACAAGGAGGTACATGTTGATGTTTGTACCTGAGGATGTTTGTATGCTCAGTTGGGGTTGACTTGGGACCGCACGTCGTGTGTGCCCCTCGTGCGTGCCGTGATCTACTTTACGTACCTTGACCTCTCGCGACATAGAGGGTCCCTCTACGCTTGTTTGTTTGACCAGCAGGGTGGAGTTTTCCCCTAGCATTGTGGTCGTTTGTTTGTCCAGCAGGGCGGAGTTTTCCCCTGGCTCTGCGCTCGTTTGTTTGACCAGTAGGGTGGAATTTCCCCTGGCCTGGTGCCCTTTTGTCTGACCGGCAGGGTTGAGCAGTCTCCCCTGGTATTGTGCTCGATGGTTTGGCCGGCAGAGATGGTTTGGTTCCTCTACTTCTTTGGCTGTGAGGGGTTTTAGTATTGTGCCCTTTCACCGGACTGCGACACCATCTGCGACTACAGGTGTTCATGCAGCGTGGGCGTATTCCCCACTTTTTGGGAAGAGGTGTCTCGGTCCTCTTTGACAGTGACTCATCGAATTTGAGTGGGATTGCCTTGTGAGGCCTGGGGAGTTTCTCCCGTTGCTCCGTGTTCCCTGTTAGAGATTGTGGTTTCGGTGTGACCAACACTTTACGCGGGCACCGATCCTCTACCTAGGAGGTTGTTCTAGCATGGATGAGGTTGTTCCAGCAGAGCTGAGATTGTTTCCAGCAGGGATGAGGTTGTTTCGACCAGGGCTCGCTAGTGGGTTACCATCCAGCAGGGATGGCCAGTACAGTGTTGTTTACCGAGCAGTACCATCCAGCAGGGATGGCCAGAGCAGTTCCAGGCTTACCTCCAGCGGGGCTGGGTAGTGTTCCCCGATTCCGGGCTTACCTCCAGTGGGGCTGGGCAGTGGTCCCCGATGCCGGTCTTACCTCCAGCTTGGTTGGGTAGTGGTCCCTGATGCCGGGCTTACCTCCATCTGGGTTGGGCAGTGATCCCCGATGCCGGGTTACCTTCAGCTGGGCTGGCAGTGGTCCCATTGCCGACTTTATCTGGGTTGCCCTCTAGTGGATTACCCTATTACGGGACTGGGCAGTGTGGCACCCATCGACTTTCAGGGTCTCCCTATAGTGGGAACCCGTTGACTTCTAAGGATCCTCCAGCGGGGCTGGGCAGGGGGTCGCCTGTCGACTTTGAGCAGATCTCTCGACTGCGGGGCAGTGACAAGTTGTGGTTGACGTTCCCCCAGAACTCTCATGTATGGGGAGCACATTCCCCCCACCGAGACACGTCCTTGTGACGCGACCTAAAACCTTGCGGGCGAGTCAGTCCCGCCCAAAGTGGATAGTGTCGAGGTGTGGTGATTGAGCCCCTTGGATTGCGGTTCGGGGTAGACGTGTGGGATGTTGGGCATCGATGGTGTTACTTCTGGGACAGTTGGCTACTCTTTCTTCAGCTGATCTATGGGATAGAGATCCCATTACGAGTTTTTTCGGGCTTCTTGAAAGATCATACATATGTATATACTTTGTTTCCGGCACCCACTTCTTGGGTTTGGCTATTCTCCTTCCAGGAGAGGCGAAGACGCGCCGGGTATGACACATGCTTTCCATGTCTAGCTTCCCATGGTTGTACGTGTCTACTCTCCTACTATAGGTAGCTAAGACTCGATGATATTTTCATCTTCCCCCCGTTTCCAGCTCCTTGTGTCTGGATGAGTCTATCTTCTTTCCTCTTGTCGGATGGAGCTGGACTCTTTACTGCACTCCTTGTTGTACTCCTTTACTTTTCTGTTCTCCATACTTCTCACCCTTCAGTACCTCCTTTTGTTGCTCCCTAGAGCCTTTGGGGTATCCTACTGAGTATTTTTATACTCACCCCTGCTTGGGCTTTACCCGCACTTGGTCTGACCTTGCAGATGACGGACAAGTGGAGCGTGAAAACAGTGGAGCGTAGGAACTTGGAATCTTGGACCACGTGCGGTGGTCGTGGCCAGGTTCCAGGTGGGAGACCCATCAGCAGTTTCTTTTTTTACCTGTTGCCGGGTTGTGGCACTTTTTGGTTGGGCGCGTTTTTTCCCCTTTTCTTTTCAGTTTTTACTTTTTACTTGTAGAGGTCGATGCACTTTGTAATATTTATATAGCAGTTTCCCGTTCCTTTTCATTGCTTGTCTTTACTTTTACTCTTCACTGTTGCATTGAGTTTGTTGTGTGTGTGTTTAAAAGTGCTTAGGCAAAGTCCTCCCTGAGTTATTGTTCCTTTGGCGCTGGTCTCCAGCCCCTGGCCTATGGTGGCGGGCTTGGGGTAATTGCGGCTCAAGCCTGGGTAGGGTCGGGTCGTGACATGATGCTAGCCGAGCATCGAATCACGAATATATATAATAATATTTCAAGATAGGCCTCACCCTAATTCAACCTTAGGAATATGTCCCTCGCCTTTCTACCATTGATAACTGGTAAGCCCTACACAAAAGACCCCCGTAACATATATCTCAACTAAAGAAAAGGGGCCACATCTGATGAGTGTTTTCTTATGATACCAAGTTTTATAAAAGTGTCAACTGGGCCTCACATGATTTTTTCGTGCCAAACCATTTCTTAAAAATCACACGCACACCACTTTGAAAACCAGTAATACACTTCGAAACCCATTTATGTTACCAAAACCATAATTTTAAATCTAAAAAATTGTCACAAAGGATATCGGGTCATTTCATCAGGCAATTAATGTGAAAACACGATCTAACCATTTATTACAACCCATTACAAGAAATAAACCCCTCCAATTCAAGGAAGACAATTTACCAACAGTTCCATATATATAATTAATATTAGAACTAGGTGTGAAAATAAGGAAATAAATGATTCATAAATTAAATGTAAAATTCATAGGGATACCTACCTAAAAATGGAGAAGACCTAGACAAACAACTCATCACTCGACGCCTTTGATGAAGACCGCCCCATTGTTGTGCACACATACACCCCTATATATATACCCCTTAATCCAATTCACATATTCCCCACACCATGAGGGAACATGTACAAGGAGGATATATTTATTAGTATACTATCCTAGTCATGTGTGTACAAACCTTTTTAAAGACCCCGAACAATCTAATTATACCGAAAGAGAATCGATGATTACCAAAAACTCTACATAAAATTGAAACAATATAGAAAATGGTGGATGAAATCAACCAAATATATGGGACAAGCCCCATTGTAAAACTTTATATAAACCAAGAGAATTTGAATACATGACTCTCACCATTAAAAACCATCTACAATTTATTTTCAACAATACAAATTATTTTCACATGTAAAATATTTTATTTTCCTTCAAAAACTCTTTCCAACATCATCTACACATTAAGTGCACTTAAAACAAGGTTCACGCCCACCAAATAAACCTCAAAAAGTCCTCATTATACTCCACACTAAGACAATCACACAAAACAAAACCAATTTTCAATAAAAAACATGAACCCAAAACAAGATCATGTCAAACCCATAAAAACGTATTTTGCATCAATTATACAATATAATATACGATTTAAACAATTTATAAAAACCCATTCAAGAGGTGAAACAAGATTTTACCCCAAATTTACACACACTTTCCCAACTAATTCCCTAGAAAATCCATTTTAATAATTAATCAAATATGAAATATATATGTAAAAAAATAAACGATAAGGCGTACATGCCAAAGCAACTCCCTTTTTCAATAATAACTCATATTTATCCAAAACTCACCTCATGTTACATTGAAAATATAACTTGCACATTGATAATAAGGCATACAACACTTTTCTAGAAACATTAATATACAATATCTCAACACATATCATTTATTTTTCCAAAACTCATTTCCAACCCATAATCATGTTAAAAAACAACCAATTCACACTTTGCACTACCCAAATCACATTAGAACACATTAAAATTAACTAAAAAATTAAGAGGTTAAAATAAATAAACCTAAAACAATGGTATATGAATATGAATGTACCGAAGTGCTTCGCCTTCGATAGCGGTCGACGAAACTCGTATGAGGAAGACCCAGAAGACCCATTGGGTACCCAAAAAAGGGAAGAAATTCTCAAAATCTCCTCAACCAATTACCTAGGGTTCGACCAAGAAATAAATTGAAAGAAATTTATACCTACTAAATGAGGTTCAATGAGTCGCGGAATGAGATGAGGCTGCCAGAGGGAGAAGGCCGTGGAGAGGGATGTTCGTCAGGAGGAGGGAGTGAGATCAGCAGTCTGTGAGGGAGGGGGTCGTCGGGCGACTGGAGGAATTGGAGGAGGAGGCCCGGGGTCGCGAGGCAGGGGGATTGGAGGGCGGTTCACCTCAAGGTAAGTATGGAATGGTTAGTTTAGGATTCCATTTTTTTCAATTAATTCTGTTTTAATTTTAATTCAATAGATTTAATAAAAAAAATAAGAAAACTAAAAAATGAATAAAATTTAAATGAAACACAAGAATAAATAAAATAACTATGAAAGTCAGGTCGGGGTGTGACATGGTTTTTATCAAATATGGAAACTGTTGTAGTAAAAGAATCTAGGATGGTTAATGTTTCTATGACGAAACCGTAAATTTGATGAAGAAACATGGTATCCTAATGATGTGATGAGCAGTATGTATCCTCATTTAATTGTATTATGGTATCATAATTTCAGTGGATAAATTCATATAAATTCGGGTAGAAGATATTACCATGATATTTAAGAAAATATATATCTTTTTAAATTTTGATTGGTAACATTATAAACATAGAACACTAAAATAAAATTAACCATGATTAAATTTTATTATTACATATAACCTATATTTTTTATTCATGTATATGGATAATGTAACATCCAAGATCCTAGGGTTCCCCAAAGGTGCAACATACCCAGTTGGTCACATGGCATCATGTGCATTTTCCCAAACACTAGGGGTTACCAATTAGAAGCTAGGTGCTTTAGTGTGGTAGTGGGGAATCAATTCCCTAATAGGAAATGTAACACAATGGAAACAAATAGTAAATTGCATCAGATGTAGAAATACCAAACAATAGAAGTAAGTAGTAGAAGACTAAAAGTATAAACAACTACATTATATATAAACAAATGATGTGTGTCACATGTATCTAGGAAAGCATCCAAACAAGACAAAATATTTGAAATAAAATAAAAAACACTAGTAGCATCATAAGCCTCATCAGTGTCCCATGCTCTCTAGCTCCAAGAACAATCAAGTACCTATTAAATAAGGGTGCCTTCCCTTATTTATACCTATAACCATATAATCTATTTTGGTCGAAAATCATCACCCAAACATAGTGTTGGACAAATCCAATTAGGCAACAACCAAAAAAACTACGCCTAACTGTTAGTGAATATATATATAGTAGTTAATATGTAGATATGAAGTAATAAACTAGGAAGTACTTAGAAGTATAAAATCCTATAGTTTTCAAATACATACATTTACATTTAAAAAATACTCAATCCACTGAATAATTTAAATTCAATATCGATACTATGATCAGTATCCCCTTGTATGACAATAAAAAATAGATGTCTCTGAATACTATATAACAATCATGTACGAAAATTTTCAAGCTTGTGCTTTGCCTTAGAAGACTTATCACAATCATTCAAACATTCAAAAGAAACCCTCTAGTAAAGATCTCACAGAAAAATCCCCACATGTTTCAAATTTCATCAAATCAAATAATTATAAAGACCCATTGGGAAAACTCACATGGTATACCCCCTTTAGTCTCACATAGAACTATTAATTTACGAAAAACCACCCGACTAACTCTCACGATCAATACCCCAATGGTATGAATTATATTGGACCCTAACAGCTCATATAGTCAATTCCTAGTGGTCAAAAAATTATCTAATAATGACCCTCTAGATAGATTTCACAGTACAACCCCAATGGTATATGACCCACAACAACTCTCATATTCAATAAAAGTGTTCAATTATAACAACAATTCATAATTAAAAGACCCTACATCAAGAATCTCTCACAGTCAATTACCATTGGTCACACATTTATAATGTGAAACAAATGAATTTCATATAAAAACATCTCCATCCTAACAACACTACAGATCGAAGACAAATAATCCTAACATTCTTTCTAGAACCGACAGCCATAAAAAAACAATCTTGGGAAACAACTCCATTTAAAAGTAAGTAAACATTATGCACCATCAATATCCCTTTATCAATCAATAATAACATAGAAATAATTAAAAAATGGTTAAATTACAAAACACACAATACCCAAAATGAGGATATTCATAATTTTAAGAATATATAATCCAATGACAACCAACAAATGGCACAAACCAACTACCATGATGTAGTACAGTGAACAATCTTGAACTTTGGCCCTTTACTTGTCCTAGAACATCATTGATCTACAAAAAAACGTCTAAAAATGTTCAACCATGAATAACATACAGTAGAGGGGGGATCTTTAAGAGAGGCTCTTGGGAAAGAGAGAACTCACTGGTAGGAATCCAACACACCCAGCAGAGTCTCAATCGGAGCATGGATGGAGGAATGGGAGGATCATTATGATTTTTGGTCATATATCGCTCTCCTATATGGGACACATGAAGATGAAGAAGCTTATAGAGATTAGACATGACTGCTTCTTGACTAATAAAATAAAAATAAAAGAACATGGCGTGTTCATTTAATGTACATGCTGTGTACTATCCAGAATATACCCCACATTAGGTGGTCAGCCAGGTCACCTAAAACAACCATGTACTCAGTCATTACACGACTAGTACACAACAACCTGTGGAAATAAAATACATGGAATGTACTCAAGAGTACATGATGTGTACATAGAAAATTTATAAATTAATCCATTATCCTAAAAAATATATTGAAAAAAAGATCCATACATGAAATGATGATCTAGGTTCTTAAAAACCTCCCCCCCCATTAATTAAATTCATCCGTATATTTTCCTTCGAAGGGTGGTGAAGAAGAGAAATAAAACAAATCTAGCCACTGTGATCCTACATCAGCCTCCCTCTCTCAAGTCTTGTCCTGTACTCACTCATGCTTCCACATAACCTGTACTAGAGGAACAAACCATCCATGGAGAACCTTCATGCAGCGATACAAAATCCATAATGGGTTCCCCTCAAATGATACATCCACCTCTAGAAAAAACCTCCCCAGGATGAAAAATTTGAGACAAGTCCGAAATGTTACGCCACAGCTGAGAAACATGGAACATGTATTGTATAGCCCGATACCTCTAAGGTAACCGCAACTGATAGGAAACTAGCTCAACTTTCTCTAATACCTTAAATGTCCTGATGTATCTCAGTGAATGATTTCACTATCTATTAATCCTACAATTTCCATATCTCAGTGTGACACATAAAAAAACTCGGTATTAGACCTCGTACTCTAGAGGTCATCTTCTTCGATAAGCATAATATTTCTGGAATGTCTGTGTAGTATCCATCCCCTTCAATATCAACTCAACCTTCTCAGTGGCCTCTTATTCAACATGAGGTCCAAATATAGATTCCTCTCCTGCATCCAACCAACACATGGGTGATCAGCATGGCCTACCACACAAAGCCTCATAAGGTTCCATCTGAATCATCATCTGAAAACTATTATCGTAAGAAACATCCACTAGGGGTAAGTCTCTCTCAAAAGACCCCAAAAAATCTTGGATGCATGATCCAAGAATGTCCCCTGAAACCATAATTGTCCACTTAGACTGGCCATCTATCCGGGGATGGTAAGTTGAACTCTGAATTACCTGTGTACCCAAATCCCTCTATAGTCCTTTCTAGACACAGAAGTAAATAGGGTGTCCCGATCTGAAATGAAATGGTGTGGAACCCCATGAAAACAAACAATCTCTCGGATTTAAAACATTCCAAACTCATCAACACTAATGTTTTCCATGATCAGTATAAAATGTGTAACCTTTGTGTGCCTATCAACAAAATCCCAAACCACATCATTCCCTCAAAGAGACCTTGAACCATCATGAAATCCATCATGACATCATTCCACATCCACTTGGTAACGGGTAACTACTATAAAATCCTAGATGATTGGTGATTATATTATTTCTCCTGGTGATTGGTGGAACATATCCAAAAAATTTCCGCAACATATCACTTCATTCTTGGACACCAATAATGACGGTGTAGATATCAATACATCTTGGTGACACCATGATGATATTCCTAAACTGAGGAATGAAAATCCCAAATCACCTCCCCACGTATGGCAGCTGACAGCCATACGCGCCCATGAAAAATCTAGATCTCATTCCTGCCTAGGGTCCACCCTGGAGTAGGGTCCTCTCCTTACACACCTTCTATAGAATTGGGCCTTTAGAATCTGATAGGTTCTTCATTCTCAATTGATATAGTGTAATAGAGGTAATAACTATATAAGAATGAAATTTCTGACCCAGTCTATTGTGAACCACCAAATTAATCTTAGAGATCATAGCTATTTGTTTCCACTCAATGAGAGCCACCTGAACTTATTGTATCTGATTCCACCTTCTCAACTCATCAGCCACTGCCTTTCCTTTTCCCGGTGTATAGGAAAATTCAATGTCAAAATTCTGAAGGAACTCACCCCACCTTCACTATCTCAAATTCATATCACACTGAGTAAAGATATACTAGAGACTTTTGTGGTTAGTGTACACCATAAAACACTCACCCAAAAAATAAAGTACCCAACAATGTAAATCATCCACAAATGCAAAAAACTCGAGATCATGCATCGTGTAATTCCTCTCATGTGGCCTCAAATACTGAGACTCATACACAATGACTCATTTACCATGAATAAGCAATGCTCCCATCCCGATACCTAACTCATCACAACAAACTTTGTATCTCTAACATGGTTATGGAAATATCAGTATCGATGTTGATGTCAATATTAATTTCAATTCTTGAAATGATGAATTGCAGGAACCCATCCACATGTATATTGAACCATTCTTAGTCAGGCCCATTAGGGGATATTCAAATCTAGAAATGACCTATGTATAGTTCTATTAGTGACCATATAGTCGCAAAAAACTCCATACCTCAAAGAAGATATTTGGATGCTCCCAAGAAACTACTTCTCTCTTCTTCTCTAGGTCTACTGATACTCTAGTCTCTGAGATATCATGACCTATAAAATGAATCTGGTCAATCCAAAAGTGTAATTTTAGTTCTTAACATGTAACTAATGCTCTCTCAGTGTACTCAATATGTTCTACAAAGGGGGGGGGAATGGTTGTGTCGAGTGTGAGAGTACACCAAGATATCATACATGAAAATAACCACAAATGAGTCCATGTAAGGATGGAACACTGGGTTCATCTGCTCCATAAAATATGTCGTCATGTTTGTGAGACCGAATAATATAACCAAGTACTCGTAAATACCATACCAACATTTAATGTATGTAATAGGAATATCTGATGGAATAAATCACAACAAATGATAATTGGATCACAATTCAATCATTGAGAACACTCTGGCTCCTTGAAGATGTTCAAAGATATCATCAATCCTTGGCAGGGGATATCGGTTCTGAACCGTCAATTGGTTCAGCATCTGATAATCCACTAAAAGTTTGAGGGTACCATCCACCTTCATCGCAAAATGG
Source organism: Viscum album (assembly GCA_963277665.1). Taxonomy (NCBI): domain Eukaryota; kingdom Viridiplantae; phylum Streptophyta; class Magnoliopsida; order Santalales; family Viscaceae; genus Viscum; species Viscum album. Next base: position 144,903 of record CAUJRU010001404.1, read on the forward strand.
AAAAGAGAACTCCATGGATAAGTATTTGGTTAGATGAAACCCTTTTTGTACAACTCCTCTAACTACATCTTGATCTCCTTTAACTCTGGAGTTGCCATCCTATAAGGAGGGCTTGACACTGGGGATGAACATGGAGTAAGATCAATAGGGAAATATACCTCTCACTTTATAGGTAAACCTAAAAAGACATCAATAAAGACATCTCTAGATTGATCCACCACTAGAGGATATTCCATTTATGAAGTCTCCAGGTCATCTAGATGTAGACTAGAAATTTGGGTCTTAATTCCTCTTAATCCATGATGCTCGGGTCCAACTCTACTCACCTGGACATACCATTCACATTTGTATATAAAATATTGGCCTTCAAGTGACACGAAACTACCCCTACAACAATAGGAGTCAATGCAGTCCTGAAATGAGACCAACTAGTCCATTCTGAGAATGAAATCGAAGACTGTCATTTCATAGACATATAGGCCCCATAAAAAGGGGCACCTACGAATTTCAAGAGATGACTCCTTGAACTAACATACACTAGCCGTTATAATTCCCAACAAAGTTTATAGCGTGCCAACATCATCAGAAGTAAAAATATAGAGCCCAATGATTTCCAAAACATTTATAGATATAAAACAATGGTAATCCCCTATATCTATAAGAGAAGAAGCTAAAACTAAGGAAATTAGATTCATACCTCTAATAGTAAAGTATATGGAATCCTCTTCGGGCTCGGTCTGCTCCAATCCAATGGTATGACTTGTACCGTGGCCATGAGATAGTACCTAACCACCATGATCTGATCCCCCATGATATTGCTAGAAGGATGTTTCCTAACTTCCATAACTGCAACCACCACCTCATCCTGAATGGCCTGAAGAACTCCAGTTCCCTAACTGATGAGAAACTTGTGGCCCTGCTTCTAATCATGGAGTCAGAGCAGAACCCCTATCACCTAATTCTATTGAAGACTTCTAGACAAAACGTTGAAGATGACACATCTTACTGCAAGATCATAACTCTACTGTTTCTCTCAGGAACTGACATCTTGTGTGCCCAATCTTCCTGCACAAGTAGTATACAACCTGGATACCGGAGGAAACATCATGTGAATGATCCCTACAATGCTTACTTTTATCTGTTTATGTAGTACCAAACCTAGATGTTGAACCTCCCTAGATCGCAGCTCCCAAGTCCCTCAAATTACGCTCTATAATCAGCTCGTGGCTCATTAAAGATGTCACTGATGATAGAATGAAGACAATCAACTATGATAGAATTTTATACCTGATACCATCCTCAAACCACCTAGCCAAAGATAAATTATCACCTCCCATAATAAGTGTGAAGCGATGAAGAAATGTAAAATGAGATGGGTAGTCCATCACTAAAAGAGCACCCTACTCCAAATACATGAACTCTCGGGCATGATCGACCGTCAAAATCACGGGGTTTATGTATGCATAGAAGATCCTCAAAAATAATTACCAAACCCTATCTCAATGACATAATGCATGTGAGATAACATCCCACTATATCTTGGTGGAAACACATAGCATTTACGTAGCAAGGTTCACGCTAATCTCTGGTGGCATCTCTATATGCTCAAAGATATCAAGCCTGGGCTGTAACCATGACTCTATAGCCTGTGGTCCTCCATCCCCTGAAACAGTGGGAGGATGCTACTGCTAAAACACCTGTATCAGCTTTTTCATAGATGTGGAAGGATGTGGTGCTCCCTGTTATGTCTCCAACAACCTCAAAATTCCCTCACATAACTGTGCATCAACACCGGTTTTCCGCATAGCAACTAGGGCCAAGACGGACACGAATATAGGATCTTCTAGTATTTCTTGATCTATAACATTTAGAGTCTAAGAATTTCCCTATATCTGGCATACAATTAGAGGATTTCTCGGTGACATGAATCGGCATGGTCTAGTGCATACATCAGTACAATATTCTCACAGACATAAAAATAGAATTTCAGGTAAGGAACAAGAGAAGAAAACATTCATGTTTTACAAAATAGGGCTACATGGCATGTATCACTTCCAAATGGCGTGTTCCTTTTGGTTTCAATGTTTTTGTATACCCCTGCCAATCCTGTTCTTTTAACTCACATACACAAGCGTGTGTTCCTCCTAAGACACGATGTGTACGTGAATTTTCCCTCAATCCCCAGTACTTCTACATGGCTCAAACCATATGCTTTTCTCCTGGGTAACAATAAATGGTGTGTTCATCCTACACATGGTGTGTTCCGCTTTTGTTTTAACAACAAATTTCATTAGTCAGACGGCTGGAGACACAGTTGACTCCCACTAGGAGTTTTCAAGATCTACATAGTGTGTAAAACCTAAAATTCTTCCACTAATGACATTAGTCCCACAACAAGATACATGATCTCTAATGCATGACTCGTTCTACAAAATGTTTCCCAAATCCATATCTCTACTCACACAGTCACTCTCAAGGTCAAGTAATAGAGTACATGTACATAATGTACAAGTCATGTACTTAAGAAAAGTTTTTTCTTCCAAAATATAAGAACACATGTCATGTGTTCATAACACCACACTCCATGTTGTTTGGGTTTCCAGATAGTAATCCTATAAAAATTCTATGGAACCCTTAAAATTATATCATCTTGTTCAAGGCATGAAAAATTTAGACCTGTGAGAGCCCATACTCCTCACTAATCATTTTTTTTAATCCATATTAATGTAATAACTTGAAAAAATTAAATTAATGTTAAAAAAATTATCCATCAAATTCCGATTCAAGAGGTCCCATAACTCCTCAAGGACCAAAGCTTGGAGTCCATACTAATGTTACATTCCATATTCCAATAACCTATCAAAATTTCTGGTATTCTATCATAGAATATTTCACAACAACATTCATATATAGCACAACATCTATCACAACAACATGCAATCAGTAATGCATCCTAAATGGCATGAAAATAATGAATGACATGTGATCTATATCAAGATCCTATATGATGCATGAGATAGAATACCCTCATCTCATCAGGTTACAACTGGAATAGAACCTCAATAATATCAATGATAACATAACAAAAAAACATTTAATCACCCAAAATTGAATTCAAATCAAATGTAACAAATAAAAAACCAAAATAATTATCAATATTCGAGGTAAATTGGATTTTCCTTGATCACGAGATAGCTACTCCCAAGAAAAAATCATTACCAACTACTCATTCATTAAAACCCCTGTCTATAGGCCCCAAATTGTAAGACAAAGTAGAAAATAAATCCTCTGATACCACTTTTTAAAATCCCAGATCCAGGTACCACCCAAAGGTGCCCTGCACCCCGTGGGTCACATGTCCTCAAGAACTTTTTGTCGAATTCTAGAGGATGTTGTCTAGTAGAGAGGGAATTGGGTGTGATAGTAGGGAATCTATGACTTTATAGGTAGAGTAACAAAATAGAAAAAAAGTAAAAAATAACTGGGTAAGAAGTAATACCATACACCATAAGTATGAAGTAGAAGACTGGTAGTATGATCAACTACAACATATATAAATAAATGATGCATGTCACATGTATCTAGGAAAGAATTCAAACAAGACATAATGCTAGTAATAAAATAATAATCCAATGTTCAAATGAAAAAAGTAAACTCCTGCAGCATCGCAAGACTCTGGTATGTCACATGATCTACAACTCCAATAGCAATCATGCTCATGCTGAAGAAGGGCTCTTAACCTAATTTATACCTTCAAACATATAATCTTTTTAGATCAAGAATAACCAAAAATGGTGGTGGGATGAATTCCTATAGGAAACCACCAAAATATTTGTTCTTAATTGTATGTAAATATATATAGTAGGTAATATGCAGAAATGATGAAATAAAATAGGTAGTACTCAGAAGTAAAAAATCATATATTTTTTCATTATATTAATTTAAATTTATTAAATATTCAATACCTATAATAATGAAACCTTAGCACTAATCCTAAGCTCTGTATCACATGTTTTGACAATAACCAATAGATATATATCAGAAGACTATCTAACAATCATGTAAGACAAAGTCCAAGATTGGGTTTTGGCATTGAATACTCATCACAATCTTTCAAACATTCACAAGAATCCCTCTAGGAAAGTTCCCACAGTCTCACACCATATGCTTTCAAATTTAATCAAATCAAAAAAATAATAAATACCCTGTGGGAAAGCTTGCACAGTCTAACACCTTTGGTCTCACATAGAACTATTCATTTATAAACAACAACCTAGGTAGCTCTAGTAGTCAATACCCACTTGGTCAGAATTATAATTCCCCCCTCACAGCTCTAATAGTCAATGCCCTATGGTCCAAAAATTATTTTATAACAACCCTCTATGTAGCTATCATAGTCTAACCCCTCTAGTCAATTTCCCATAGTAGCTCTCACATTCAATACATCTGGTCAATTTTAACAAAAATTAATAATGTAAAGACCATTCATTGATAATCTCTCACAGTCAATTCCCCATAGACATATATTCATAATGTGAAACTTATGAATTTAATAAAAAAAACAAACCTAACAAAACTAGTAATGAAAACTGCAGCATAACATGCTTTCGAGATCAATATCCATAACCAAAAACACATGGGAAACACCCCAATAAGTTGGTTATTATGCCTTATGCACCATAAATAACAGTTTCTCAATCAGAATACCCATAACAAGAATTAAACATGGTTAAATTACAAAACAAGAAATACCCTAAACAAGGGTATTTGGAACATTTGGCATATATAATCCAAAGACAACTAATGAATGGAACAAACAACCCACCTCGATCTGCTATGGTGAACACTCTCAAACATCATCCCTTGATTCATCCTCAAATATTGTAGATATATTAAAAGGTCCAAAACATTCAACCTTGAATAACTTATGAGTGACATGGAATCCTAAAGAGCGGCTCTTTGAGAAGACATAACCCACTGGTGGGAATCTAACACAGCCGAAAACATCTCAATCGGAGCTCAGATTGAGGAACATGAAGAGCCTGAAGATTTTTTGTCGTAAGTTTGTCTCTTATGTGACACACGGGAAGAAAAATATTCTTTTGAAAATTTCATAGGAGCCCAGTCTGATTAATCAAATAAAAATAAAAGTACATGACCTATTCATTTAATGTACATACCATGTACTAGCCTCAACCAGCCTCACATTAGGCGGTTTTCCAGGTCACCTCACACAACCATGTACTAAGATTTTACAAGGAAAGTACAGGGCTTCTCGTGGCCACTGGATACATGGCGTGTACTCAAGAGTACATGGCGTGTAAATAGTAAATTTCTAAATTCGTCCTTTTTCCTAAAAAACAACCCGAAACAATGATCCATACCTAAAATGAAGCTCTTGGTTCATATAGATAAATAAAACCATATTTTAGAAAATAAAAATAAAATAATTCTTTTACAAAAACTCATCGTAAAATGCTATGGAAAGTAAGTACTAAATTTGAAATGACATTAATGAAAACAAATAATGATAGTATCTATTATTGAAGTTATATTTTTTATATACATTATATATTATCATCATTAATGAAAATTTATTTTTATAAAATATATTGTTAATTAATGAATTATAAATCATACATTACTTAAAAATTTATAAGAAATTAAGAGAAAATCATTTGAATGTAAAATGGGGAATTTTTAGTAAACAATTTAAAAGTGAAAAATCTATTTATATTTTAATAAATTAATTTATATTATATTTATCAATGATTATAATTTTCATACTATATATTATATTAAAAAAATTATACAGTCTAATAATTATTACTAGGAAAATAATTAATGTATGTTTACATTATGCATGATGAAAAATTCTACAAAAAAATAATCATGATTATCGGTTTATTTTTAAATTAATGTGTCCAATGTTGAGAAAATTATTTTTTTCAACAATATATAATAATTTTATTTGAAGGGGGAGATTATTGAAAATAATACTCTATCTCATTATGATAATTTTGATGCTCACAAATACCCTTAGTTAGTATCTAATGATTTTATTTAGTATTTTGCAAGAAATTATTAATTTATTTTACTCATGAAATAACAAGAATTTATTAATTGTTCGAAATCTTCTTTAAGCACGTCCAGGAATCACTGTTCCTACGTTACTTGTTCGGAATCTGCTTTAATCATGTCCTAGAATCAATGTTCATACCCTATGTGGATAAACGTAGCGTAAGGATGAAAAGAGTATATACTTTTTGAGATAAGAGAAAAGTATGGTTAAATAACCATATGTTTTCAGCAAAGTATGGAAGAAGAACCTTACGTTAGAAAGGAACCTTACATTTTGGTAATCAGCAAAGTATGGATGGAGAACCATATGTAAGTACTATACGTTACATTTTTTTCTCAAAAGTATGGTTCATCAACCTTACTTTTGTGAGCAACCATACGTTCTTCGAAAAGTATGGATCAAGTAAAATTATGGATCGTTTACCATACGTTTGAGAGTTGAAGAAAAATTATGGATGATCAACCCAACTATTAAGATAAACCTTACGTTTTAAGAAAGTAACATGAACCCGAAGATTATGTTCAACCTTATGTTTGAAGACTATGTCATTAGCCCTACATTTGGATGCCACATCATCAACCTTACATTTGGAATTGGTATGTTTGAAAGATGATTTTTTATCAAACGGTCAGCAAGCTGATTATTAGGCAGAATTCAAGATGGATTTGAAGAAATTTTTTTTAAATACGAAATTGACTGATTCAAATTCGTTTTATCATTGGATTAAAGATCGAATTAAAAGGTGCTTTTTATTCCGAGTCTTCAGGGAAGTTACGACTACTCTGTAAATTCAAATTTTTGAATATCGCGAATCCAAAGGTGAATTTTATGGATACAAATGTGTAGGAGATATGCTCACCTTTATTATATATGTTATCTCTGAAAAACACCAGATACGGGAGAGTGGTGATCAATCTATTTTTTAAAAAGGTGGAAAACAGAGACTGCAAAAATCATGTCGATCTACTGATTTCAAAAGGAGGGTCAAAGCTCTGTTCATTTAAGAAGAAGGAACTCGATAGTAGAATCACTTGTTCTGCATCGAATATTTACTATGGATCTACTACTGCTTATGTAGTGAACTGTATTTCTATATCTACTGCAACTGGATCGACTCAGATCTTCTTTGTCTTGAAAATCCTTTTTTCTAGAGAAGACGATCCATATGTTGTCAATTGCATTCTGTTGCAATTGTGAAGATGAACTGGAAAACTTATTTTCAAAATTATTTTTATTCTTGACTAACCAGCTTCTTGTAATAAGCTATGTAGGTTCGTGTTTAAACCAGAAGGCTTTATTTTCCCTTGGATTGTAAAGTTGTCAACTGCCTGTATTCAGTTGTGGATCAGTCTGTTGAAACGAGGACCAGATAGTGAAAATCACTAAGCTCTTGGAGTTGAGCATTGGTGGAGTGGACTAGGGGCCTTCTGTTCCCGAACCACTATACATATTCTTTTCCCTGATTTTATTTATTTCCGCTGCGTGATCAAATCTGATAAATCATATAGGACAGAACTCGTTCAATCGAAGAGTTAATGAAAAATCTGAAAGACACAATTCACCCCCTATTGTGTATAATCTGTATATTCAATATCCAAAAATTGGTATTAGAGAAGGTGATTCTGATAGAGCCTTTGCACGGTAGAAGCATTTAAAGATTATATAACAGTGCATCATGACTGATACAAGAGATGGTATGTCAATGGTCAGAGCACCATATTTCATTGGAGACAACTATGACTGCTAGAAATTGCGCATGAGAATATATCTAAAAAACCTTGGATATAATGTCTATTCAAAGATTATGACTCCTTTTGAAATTCCTAAAAATCCCGAGACATGGAGTGCTGGTACAGAGGCAAATTATGATATGAATTCGAAGCTTATGAATGCAATCATCTACGGTCTAGGACCAGATGAATTTAATAGAGTATCTCAATGCCCCACTGCATATGAGATGTGGCAGACAATAGCAGTGGAATATGAAGGAACATACAATGTGAGACAAATCAGATATGCAACTCCAAAATTGAAATTTGGGACTTTCAGAATGTATGAAGGAGAAAGCATTACCCAAATGAATGGGATATTGACAGAAATTGTCAATAATAGAAAATCTCTAGGAGAACCTATCAAACAGGCTGATCAAGCATTAAAAGTACTAAGGGTACTTCCTACTCGATGGAATTGTATCTCTGCTACAATCAGGCAATCAAAAATGGTAAAAAATCTAACCATGAGAGATCTAATTGCTACACTTATGATGTATGGACCTGAAATGCAAGATGAGGAAAATGAGCATAATGTCTAAATCAAAAAGTATTCTACATCCTTGGATGTAACTTCACAACAAATGAATAGAAAGATTAAGAACAGAGAAGTCAAAGCTAAATCAGAGAGCTTTGACTCATCAAACTCAGATGAAGAACTGCCTCAACTAGCCATGAAATTTAGAAAGTTCTATAGCAAGAAAAGAGGCTTCTAGAAATCCTTTATGAAATATGACAAGGATGTAAGATGCTATGAATGCAAGAAGATGGGTCATAACAGAACAGATTTCCCACAATTGAAGGATGAAAAGAAGAAGAAAATCTTCAAAAGAAATGACTATGAGCAGAAATACAAGAAATCTATGAAATCCACTTGGAGTGTATCTAAAGACTCATGTAGCTCTTCTGAATCAAGATCAGAGAAATAATAAGTCAATCTAGAAGAAAACATGTGTTTCATGGCAGAAACTGATGTGGTACACTCATATTACTCCTCTGGATCAAATAATGAATCAAATTCTGAATCAAGATACACAAATGAAAAACATGCAGCCTACTGCAATATGCTTGAAGAAAGATATGACTCACTATTTAAGAAACATAAGTCACTAAAAAAACATAAATCCATTTCAGATGAAATAGAAACAATGCTGAAACAACATAAAGAATTAACTGATAAATACAATTCGATTAACACTAACTATATTAATTTTGAATCAAGAAAAGAAACACTTCAGGGTGAAGTAGAATCATACAAACAGGCTGCATTGGTTTTTACAAAAAGAGATAATTCATTAAATGAAATTCTTGAAAAAACTATCATTAAAAAGGAGAGAGCTGGAATTGGCAGTAAAGTAGAAAAACCTAAGCTATATAAAAATTATTTTCTTCCTAGCTCTAAAAAGGTTAATTGTAACTTTTGTGGGAAAAAGGGATATATAGCTAAAAATAGTTTCTTGAGTCAACTTCAAATTAGTGGTATTAAGAAATCCTATGTTTTAGAAGACATATATGATTCAACTTATTTTAAAAGAACAAAGAAAATCTGGATACCCAGATCATTGCCAGCTAACACCCCTGGTCCCAACAAAATATGTGTACCAAAGCAATTTGTTTGAATGTCTTTGCTGGTAGCAGACCAGTAGAGTAGAAAAGATATATGGTACATGGACAGTGGAAGAACAAGACATATGAGCGCAAACTCATTGAATTTTTCTTCACTCACTCAAAAGGAAGGAGGACTTGTCACAATTGGTGACAATGAAAAAGGATAAATCATTGGCATTGGAACAATTGGAGATCCAATTAAAAAATCAATCAAAAAAGTACTTTATCTACAAGGATTAAAACACAACCTGATATGTATCTCTCATCTTTATGATGATGGATATACTGTTGAATTTACAAACAATTTTTGTACTATTTCTAAATATAAACTGTTTAAATTTAAAGCACCAAAAACTGAAAATGTCTATACTTTGGATTTAAATTCCTTGTGTAAACAACAAGTAAACTTCTTGATTACTAAAGTAAGTGAATCTTGGATCTGGAATAGGAGACTTGTACATTGTAATATATATGGTTTAAATAAGTTATCTAAGAATCATTTATTTTCTGATTTACCTAGTCTCAAATTTGAATGTGACAGATTTTGTGATGCATGTCTACTTGGCAAGCAACACAAATCATCCTTCAAACATGTTTATAAAGGTTCTACATCTAATCCAATAGAAATTATTCATATGGATTTGTTTCGAACCTCAAGAGTATCAATCATAGATGGTAAATTATATGTATATTTTTTAGTTGATGACTATTCTATATTTACATGGATTTTCTTTTTGAAATTTAAAAATGAAGCTTTTACTTTATTTGAATGTTTTTGCAATTATGTTAAAAATGAAAAATGTTTTAATACAATCTCATTGAGAAGTGATCATGGTGGGGAATTTGAGAATCAAGAATTTAATTCCTTTTGCTCAAACATGGGTATTAAACATACCTTCTCTGCACCAAGAATACCTTAACAGAATCAGATTATAGAAAGAATAAATAGAACAATTCAAGAAATAGCCAGAACTATGTAAAATGAATATAGCCTAGCTATATATTTTTGGGCAGAAGCTGTGAATACAACTTGCTATATAATTAATAGAGATTAAATTAGACCTGTTTTGAAAAAGACACCCTATGAACTATGGAATAATAGAAAACCTAATGTAAATTACTTTAATGTTTATGGATGCAAGGTTTACATCTTGAACACCAAAGATAATCTTGGTATGTTCGATCCAAAATATGATGAAGGTATTTTATTAGGATATTCTACTACCTCCAAAGCTAATAGAGTATATAATATGAAGTCAAGGATTGTTGAAGAATCAGTTCATGTGAAATTTGATGAATCTGATCCCTTTGAGAAAAGGACAGATCAAATCGATGAACTTGACTCTAATGATAACATGAGACTTAAGAACTTAAATAATGATTTTGGAAATGATATAAATGAAATTCAGTCTAGTTCAGTGGAACGTGATACTAACGAACCTTTAAAAGTTATGTGTAGACAGTCTAGAACACTAAAGAATCACCCTTTAGAAACTGTGATAGGTGAATTAGATACAGGAATTCAAACTAGAAGAAACTTAGGAAACCTAGTAGAATTCTCTGCCTTCCTATCTCAACAATAACCCAAGACTATAGAAGAAGCATTAGATGAAGAAATATGGGTAATAGCAATGCAAGATGAATTAAATCAGTTTAAAATAAATGATGTTTGGGAATTAGTGGAATGACCTAAGAATTATCTAGTAATAGGAACCAAATGGGTCTTTAGAAATAAACAAGATGACCAAGTCACAATAACTAGAAATAAAGCAATATTAGTAGCTAAAAGATATTATCATGAAGAAGGAATAGATTATAATGAGACTTTTTCACCTGTAGCTAGGTTAGAAGCCATTAGAATCCTTTTTTCCTATGCATATTATATGAATTTTAAATTATTTCAGATGGACGTTAAATCTACCTTTTTTAAATGGTTATTTAATGGAGGAAGTTTATGCTTAGCAACCTCCTGGTTTTGAAAATTCTCAAAAACCAGATTATGTTTTTAAACTTACTAAAGCTCTTTATGGCCTTAAACAAGCACCTAGAGCTTGGTATTAAATATTATGTTCTTTTCTTTTGAAAAATTATTTTACTATTGGAATGGCAGACCCAATACTCTTTAAGAAAACTGTGAAAAATAATGTTTTATTGGTTCAAATTTATATTGATGATGTAATTTTTGGATCAAATAATAAAAAACTTGTTCATGAGTTTTCAAAGTTAATGCAAAAAGAATTTGAAATGAGTATGATGGGAGAACTAAATTTCTTCTTAGGACTTCAAATTTATCAAAAATATTTTGGAAATGTTTTGAATCAAAGCAAATACATTACTGATTTGTTGAAGAAATTTGGACTTCAAAACAGCAAGACATTTA